>CM033641.1:296139589-296199418 GCA_019512145.1 Engystomops pustulosus | reverse complement strand
GGCACAGATTGTACTGCCTCCCTGTCTCTCCCTGTAGGTAATGTAGGCACAGATTGTACTGCACCCCTGTCTCTCCCTGTAGATTATACTGCCCTCTGCCCCTGCCTGTAGATAATGTAGGCACAGATTGTACTACCTCCCTGTAGATAATGTTGGCACAGATTGTACTGCCTCCATGTCTCTCCCTGTAGGTAATGTGGGCACAGATTATACTGTTCCCCGTCTATAATTCCATAGTGAGTCTTACATGACTCATTCTGATGTATTTGCTATTCTTTTGAGAAGCTCAGGAGAATGGCTGCAGGAGGTTAAAGATAATAATTTAATGGGAGCAGATGGTTATATCTCATTATTAACTAAGAATTGTGGTATTATTGATTATAACTACATGTATAAGCATAATTTATTAATAATCATACATATTCACACCTTTTTCTATATATTTGATTTTGGTCTGATTATTACATGCATATGATATCACATATGAGACCACATAATGGTCGCTACAAGGTCTATTACACGACTCTACAAGATTAGATGCTCATGATTGAGGTAATTAAAAAAAATACAAGGTGTTTGCTCTATTTTGCAGCTTCAGGGACCCTCCTATTCTCTTTGCACAATTGCTACACACTGAAATTGTCAATTTCCAAATTATTCCTTTATGCTAAGGACAAATGCTTTCAAACGACACATGTATGCGCAGAAGGTTTGAATATTTGAAGTGTTTTTTTGATTTTTTTTTTCACTTTTGGGAAATAAATGCTTTGTCAAGCTGTGGCACAAATAAAAAGTGCTAGGGGATACACCAGCATTTCATCAGTGCTTGCTTGATGATGGTCCGCGAGCATTCAGGAAAGGATATCATCTTTTATCACTATTGTGTATCGTGCAGGTCCAGATGGAGGATAAAACATGCATGAGTTGCCCGCAGCTCTGAAAATAATTATACTCATTTGCCAGAAATCTAGAAAGTGCATCCAACCAAGTCACCACCCATCATAGTGACACTCCGTTTGCATACTGATGAACTAGGGAGTCAGAGACAATGGAATTGATATCAATAATAGCAGAGGGGGGCTGGGTGTCATTAATGGCGCAGGATTAATGACTCCATCATTTTATATTACGTGGAATCTCACTTACGCTGCATGTCTGGGATCACAAGGTTTGCATGAAAAAAAAAAACGTCAGACTCAAATTGTGGTCCGTATTATTTACCTGATAAATACATAAATTCAATATTCATCATTTTTATGTTAACATTTTTTTTAAAACGATAAAAGTCACAACAACAATAATAATAATAATAAAATGATCAAAGACAAGCTGTGTACTAATAGGCCAGGCATATTCTATGTATTTTATGGCTTATGAAGGTTGTATATAAATCAATAAAATATGTGTAAAAACAGGTTTTTAATGGGGTTATTCAGGATTTTAAAAAAAGAGTGTGATTTTTCTTCTTCTTTCTTTTCTGCAACTGACACCACATCTTATGTGTGGACAGGAAGTCAATTTCTTTAGCTGTTCCCATAAGACATACGTCCAGGCTCCCATTGGATGGAAGCAGTAGTGGATTATAATATAGGTGGTCTGGGTGGTAGCCCAGGGTCCAAGCCTTCTAGGAGGCCCATGGCCACCCAAACCACTCACTAAATGTTATACTCAGAAGGACCTTCACCCATGAAATCCTTGTTCCTGCTCTCAATACACATTTACAAAAAAACAATTTCAGGACCTTTGAAGGTCCTCCAAAAGTCATGAACCTGAAGATTGAAAGCAGCCAGAAAGGAAACAACCTCCGTTTCCCAGGAAGCTTGATTCTAGCACCATATTAAAGAAGTGAATTCAGGACTTGTAGGGTCTTTAATATTCATGGGTGGTTATACTTTCTTGTTTAGAGCTAATAACGTATGTTTAGATATAAAGGGTAGGATTCAACCACTGAATAATACTACTGACCCCTAAACAGAGATGCTGCTCCCACCTCATAGGATATTGTGTACAATCTACTCAGCATCTCCTACTCTATAAAATGCTGCCTGTACTGTATATTGGACACTCTGGGGCACATTTACTAAGGGTCCGCAGCCGCGAATCCGTCGGGTTTTTCCTGAATATTTCCTATATTGTGGCGCACGCACCGACTTTCGCGCGACAGAAATCGGGGGACGTGGCCACCGGACAACCCGAAGGATTCGGAAAAACCGCAGAATTTAAAAAGCCATTTGTGTCGCAAGATCAAGCACTCACATACACCAGAAAAAAGCAGGGGAACTCCAGCGGACCTCGGCGCAGCAGCGACACCTGGTGAATATCGGCGCACGGACCTTAGTGAATCCCAGCAGAACCCGAATCAGCGTCGGAGAACCCGCCGCTGGATCGCGACTGGACCGGGTAAGTAAATGTGCCCCTATGGGCTCATCACGCGGATCACACTTTTGTCAGACTATCCATCTTTTTCGGGGATTGCATGGCTTTGACAGATATTAAACAGTTGTCTGCTTTGGGATTGTGTTGCACACGATTGGATTGTGGCGCAGCTACGCTGGCTTCCATGCGACACAAATCAGGGGGCGTGTTGTCGGACGATCCGACTGAATCGGACTCAGCGTGGGATTTAACTTTCAAATTATGTCGCAAGATAATGCACTTACATTCACCATGAAAAATAAGGTGAACTCTGGCGGACCTGAGCGGGGAAGCGACACATGCCGGATATCAATCATAGTGAATTGCAGCACAGTGCATTATTGTCGGACAATGCACTTTATATGAACTCCTCGGACTGGGTAAGTAAATGTATAACATGTTATTTGCAGTTACGACATTGGGGCACATTTACTTACCTGGTTCTGCGCATTCCCCAATCCGGAGTGTCCGACGAGAAGGAACTCTGTCGCGATTCACTTACATTATGCGCCCGATATCTGCATGTTCTTGCTCCCCGCTCAGGTCCGACATAGTTCCCCTTCTTCTTCCTGGTGCATGTAAGTGCATTGGTTGCGACACAATTTTAAAGTTAAATCCCGCACTCAGTCGGAATCAGTCGGAACGTCCGACGGCCCGCCGCCCGATTTCTGTCGTATAAAAGCCGTATCATCGCCAAAATCCGGTTGCGTGCGACACAATCCCCTTCTAAATCCCTGTCCCAGCAGCGCGATCCCTGAAAACGACGGAAAACCCGACAGAAATGCGGCCGCGGGACCCTTAGTAAATAAGCCCCATCGTATGCAATCGGCTCAGCTCCTCCAGCTTTATAACATGCTGTCTGCAGTTAGGACACTATGTAAAATATGAATAAATACTCCTGCTCTGTAACATGATGTCTGCAGTTAAGACATTGACCCAAATTTACTAATAGTGAGGCAAACTGCACTACGTTCAGTGCTACACGCGTACTATGTGCAGCGGGCAACTTATTCATGAAGATCAGATCTCAGTGTGGCGCGGGCTGCAGGTGCCTGAAGTGATCCACTTAGTTCAAGGGGCGTGCGCCACATTTCTGTCAGACTTGACCCTCTCTGTGCACAGTATTGTTTCACGGCGTGCATAATGCAGTCACAACACAATAAGCCCCTATGTAATAAATCATTAGCTTCTCCTACTCTATAACATAATGGGGCAGATTTATCAAGCAGTCTGAAAGTCAGAATATTTCCAGTTGCCCATGGCAACCAATCACAGCTCAGCTTTCATTTCACCAGTGCTCATGAATATTTTAAAGGGGAGCTGTGATTGGTTGCCATGGGCAATTGGAAATATTCTGACTTTCAGACTGCTTGATAAATCTGCCCCAATGTCTGCTTTTAGGACATTATATACAATCTTCTCAGCTCCACCTGTTCTATAATAATTTACCCACAGATGGGACACAGGGTAAAATCTTTTCAGCTCCTTCTGCTCATACAACATTCTTCCTCCATATCAGACACCATTTTCAGTACGACAGATTACCTTTGAGCATAAGGTACAACACCAACCTATAGCCAATTTTGCCAAAGAAAAGAACCCTCTTTTTTACTTGTAGGATTTTTGTGGGTGACCCTTTTACCAACACACATATAGGTGACCTATTAAGATTATAATTGGTTATATTTATTTTAAAGTAAATATTAACATTTTAAATTTGTATACATTTAGGTCGAATAGAGGCCCATGGCCACCCTAAACCACCCTACAGATTTTATACTCAGAAGGACCTTCACAGATAAAATCCTTGTACATCTGTTCCTGCTCTCAATACACATGTACACAATGGCCATTTCAGGACCTTTGAAGGTCCTCCAAAGGTCCTGGAACCGCAGATTGAAAACAGACAGAAGGGACACATCCTCCATTCCTCAATAAGCTGATCCTAGTACTGTACAATATGTAGGAAGTGATTCCAGACTTGTAGGGTCTATATAATATTCATACAGCCCAGGGCCCTTATTCGCCCCTGAGGGCCATCCACAGATTTGGCAGGAAAAGCCCTTTAAGAATATTATACTATAACTGATGAAGGATATTTTGCATTATATATCTTTCACGGACTGTGCACTAATATTATACATCAGCCCTGAATCTATTTATAGTCCAAGTGGAAGAGAATCAATAACAAGACAATTAATAAAAATGTACGTTAATTTCCCCCCCTGATGTTCAGGGCTGCTCCCTCCATCTCCGAGGAGCTTCCTTATAATAAATAATGCAATTTACTAGATGCATATTCTAATGAAATGCGCAGCGCGTCTTAGGTTTACTAGATCTGCCACATGCTTCAGCACATACCTCCTCGGCCACAAAGCAATTTCCAAGAAATGACTTTATGTCTATATATTCAGGAAGCAATAAAGTTATCTATCCCTATACATCAGATGGGAGCGTCCCAGCTGAACATGGTAATGACACTCGCTGACAGTGATGGAGAATTTTTCTCATAAGAAACCACCAGGGTGCAGATTTTTTAAGTGTGAGCCTTGAAGACAAAGAAGAGTCCCTTTAATTTGTTATGTTGTGGGGGTGTTACAGATCAGAAGGAAAAGCCGCTGGTCTCAATCATGGCTTTTGTTTCTTTAAACTACCTATTTTTATGCAACACATTTATATATACATACACCACAAATGCATTGTGTGAACAGGTGCCAGGGACTGTTGTGTAAGCTGCATTTAGGATCATTATGTTGAATAGCTGAAGTGATGGCGAAAATTACATAGGGAAGGAAGGACGGCACAAGATGTCTTCAAGGAGAAAGGCTGTTTTTACTTGGAGGATGTGTCTTAGCTGGTCATATCTGGAGATTTGATGTGTCTCAGCTTGTTTAAAGCTTTGACTAAGTTCACACCAGCGTTTGGTTCCGTTAGATCTAATGTTATTTATAGAGGAACATATAGCGCAGCAGCCCGCATCTTTCATTCCACTATTAATAACATAAAACATAACTGAAGGTCCATTGAGGTCTATGGGAAGTGGAAGGAGATCTGAAAACCTTTTGTTTTTTGTTTCTTTTGTGGCTTAAAGGGGTTGGCCACTTGTGTGTGTAAATGAAGGGGGCAAAACATTAGGTAATGTACCAAGATACTGTATATCTATTAAAAGTTCTGCACCCACACGCCTCGTCTTCACCCATGCAAATCAAGAATGGTACACGGCAGGGGTGCCCCTTGTCCCCCCTCCTCTTCGTCCTATGTATAGCCGCTAGCCGTTAGCTGCTATAATCCGTCAGGACCCGGACATACAGGGTATCCATATTAAAAGTAAAGAGTTCAAATTATCGCTGTTTGCAGACGACATGCTCTTAACTTTGACAAGACCCTTGATATCCCTACCTAATTTATCAGCCAGACTGCGACAATTTGGTATTCTATCAGGATACAATGTGAATCCGTCCAAAACTGAAGCTTTACCCATTAACATCCCCGAAGACATGGTAGCATCTTTAAAATCTAGCTATAAATACTCCTGGAAAACAACCACGTTAAAATATTTGGGAATAAATCTCACCCCATCTTACAAAACACTCTATGAACAAAATTTCCCAAAGCTGATTCATGAGATCCGATCTCTACTAACTAGGTGCAATAGTCTACCACTATCCCTCTTTGATAGAATAACATCTATCAAAATGACAGTGCTACCCAAATTGATGTACCTTTTTGAAGTCCTCCCAATTCCATTACCCATGAAGGTACTCAAATCACTGCAAGCTTCCCTTATCCACTTCGTATGGGTGCAGAAGCGACACCGCGCTGCTAAATCCGTCCTGCTATCGCACAAGTCGAAGGGAGGACTGTCCATGCCCGACTTAATCAAATACTACTGGGCGGCGCATCTGAGGCTCATCCCAGCATGTTCACAGCTTTGGGCTTATTCAAAGTGGATGGAAATTATGGCTTACTCCATACCACCCTAACTTGTACCTGTGGTCCCAGAGGCCCTCGTCACCTCCTACCCCGACGCTAGGTCCTATAGCATTCACTCTAAGCATATGGAATACCTGAAGAGCTAAATTCCAGCTTGCCTCGCTTGAAACCGTGGCATGAGAAATGCCTGTTTCGCTTTGCAGACATAGTGGACCACATGACGTTAAAAATTCTCCCCTTTGAAACGCTTTGGGAAAATTATAACATCCCGCAATCCTCCCATTACCATTACTTACAAATACGCCACTTTCTGAAAACCGTGAGTAAATCAGATAGGGTCTCCAAACCTACGATATTCAAATACATTGTAGAGATTGCAGGACTAATCTCTGCAATGTACTTACTGTTGCTGCATCCCGACCTGAGGTTATCCCCTCCCAACCGTATATGCCAAAATGGGAGGAAATAATGGGGACCCCAATAATGCTGGGGACTTGGCAAAGAATATGGCAACATGTGGCTCAAACCTCATTGTGTACAAGGAAAACCAGTACAAGCTGTTGCTTCACTGGTATCACACCCCTGCTTTCTTGCATCAAATATTCCCAAATGTATCAGATAGATGTTGGAGATGTGGACTAGAGAGGGGATCCCTGCAACACATCTTTTGGAGGTGCACTCTTATACAGCCGTTCTGGGAGGATGTAAGGAAATGAATTAAGGGAGCCCTCATGATACACGTCCCCTTGATCCCGCTGTTTTATCTGCTGAACGTCACTGACCTCCCTATGGCCAATGCTACTAGGAAGCTTTGTCTACACATTCTTACTGCCGCCCGCTGCCTGATTGGCCCCTCCAACTTATACCCATCTATTAGCAAGGGTGAGAGAAGTTCAAAGCATGGAGACAATGACAGTGTCCATGAACAATCAAGCAGACCTCTTTGCTAAAGTGTGTAACCCATGGGACATGTACTGGCCATGAACTCATAGGAAAACTGCCTAGGTAAGAATTTTGTCAGACCTTAGGGGTCACTCCCCTCCCCACTCCCCATTCCCTCCCGGATGTGTGTGTCCTGTGTCTATGTTGTTTAGTGTCTTTATACGGGTAGTATGTCCAAGGAAGATGCTTGTATATTCTATCATGTTTAGAAGGGAACGGACTTATCCACGTTTGGTTCAAATGCCTGTAATACATTTATCGTAGCTGCTTATTGTTACAAATCTGGAGTGTTATGACCAAAATCCCGGTAAAAGTTGTGTATTTCATGAAAGTTTATACCTTTTATGTATGAAAATAATAAAAATACAGTTTAATAAAAAAAAGTTCTGCACCGCTTTCTTGATATGTAATGTGAAGCTGGCGTGAAGTGCACGGCAAGAACCAGGCTGAAGTCTAGAGGACTGGAGTAAGGTAATCTTCTCTGGTGAGTCCAATTTCCAGCTCTGCCAAACACCAGGTTGTCTAATGGTTAGACGAAGACCTGAAGAGGCAGACAAGCCACCGTACCTTGCACCCACTTTGAGATTTGGAGGAGGATGTGTGAAGATCTGGGGATGCTTCAGCAAGGCTGGAATTGGGCAGGTTATTATTTGCGAAGGATGTATGAATCAAGCCGCATACATGGTTATCCTCTAAAAACACTTACTCTTGTCTGATCAAGCATTGTTATCCAACTCTGAGGACTGGTGTTTTCAGGAGGACAATGTGCTATGACACATAGAAAAGTAAATCAATGGGGCACATTTACTTACCTGGTTCCTGCGCCGATCCGGAATGTGCGAAGAAGTCTGCCGGGATTCACTACCAGTGTGGGTCGGTCCTGTCTTTTACCTCATCAGACATTCCTGATCTCTATCTGTCCATGAACAATCGCCCTGCCCGGACCTTGATCTTATATTCATGAACATTACTCCTCTAGGTGTAGAGGATGCCCCCTGTCTATGGTGATGGTAGAACTACCTCTCCTCTAGGTGTAGAGGATGCCTCCTGTTTATGGTGATGGTAAAGCCGCCTCTCCTCTAGGTGTAGAGGATGCCCCTTCTTTTTTCAAAACTGAATAATCCCAAATTTTGTAATCTGTCATTGTATTCTAGTCCCCCCATTCCCCAAATAATCTTTGATACTCTCCTCTGCACCTGTTGCAGCTCTACTATATTCTTTTTATACACTGGTGCCCAAAACTGTACACAATACTGCATGTGTGGTCTGACCAGGGATTTGTATAAGGGCAAAACCTATGTCCTCATCTTGAGAATCTATTCCTCTCTTGATACATGCCATAATTTTATTTGCTTTACCAGCAGCTGCCTGGCTCTGGTCACTAAAATGAAGTTCACCATCCACCAATACCCCAAAGTATTTCTTTTATCTGCAGTTTTACCAAGTAATTGACTGTTCAGAAAATAATCATACTTTTTGTTTCCATGGCCCAAGTGCATAATCTTATATTTATTTATTTTAAACCTCATCGGCCATTTTTTCCCGCCTATTCCTCCAGGAAAACAGTAACATGAATCCCTGTAATGTGACATTGCAATTGCAACATCATAGGCAATTATGGAGTCTTAAAGAGGATACCACATGATTCTGAGCATAGCATTTATATCATCAGCACTTCCAAGGTCACTTTATTGGAGGTTAATGAAGGTAGTGGCACGGGCCCTGGGTAGTGGCAAAGGAAACAGAACTGAGTAGTATTATTATTTTGCTTTATTACAGCCACTCCTCTTCACCAAAAATATTTTTTAATTGGTTGTGGATTGAGCAGAACCAACATGTCCATCCCGCCAACCTCACACATTGCCTAGTGGCCACCACTGATGGAAATCTTGGTCAATGTAACAAGTATTACATTTGTCTATGCGACATTCGGATGGTATATATTTGCCTATATTTTGGGACTTGATTTTTTTCAGATTCTTTTGACTTTAGCAAAAAAAAATCATTTTATTTTTTTTTTCAGTGCAGAAAGTGGCTGTTCCTTTGGACAGTTTATTTCACAGATCATTACTTTGGAAGAGTGAACAGAAATTGCAGTGAGGAGAGTGACATTAGCCAGCCGAAAAGCCAGCACAAGTATATAGCATATAAATCTCACCAGACACAGCCAGGCATAAAACACAAGCTAGGACAAAAAGCTACACGAGATGAAAATGAGCACAATTCAACTTTGCAAAAATTATGTACAAATATTGTGCAGAAACATTGTCCCTCAAATTGGGTATAGAAGGCAAATTATTAAAGGGGATGTCAGTCTTGTATACACACATTTGTGTAACCCATTTTCCTGACACAACAATAGAAAGTATGCTCTACACTCACCGGCCACCATGCTAGTAACGGGTTGGACCCCCTTTTGCATTCAGAACTGCCTCAATTCTTCGTGGCATAGATTCAACATGGTGCTGGAAGCATTCCTCAGAGATTTTGGTCCATATTGACATGATGGCATCACACAGTTGCCGCAGATTTGTCGGCTGCACATCCATGATGCGAATCTCCTGTTCCACCACATCCCAAAGATGCTCTATTGGATTGAGATCTGGTTACTGTGGAGGCCATTTGAGTACAGTGACCTCATTGTCATGTTCAAGAAACCAGTCTGAGATGATTCCAGCTTTATGACATGGCGCCCGGTGTGGTCTTCTGCTGCTGTAGCCCATCTGCCTCAAAGTTCGACGTACTGTGTGTTCAGAGATGCTCTTCTGCCTACCTTGGTTGTAACGGGTGGCGATTTGAGTCACTGTTGCCTTTCTATCAGCTAGAACCAGTCTGTTCATTCTCCTCTGACCTCTGGCATCAACAAGGAATTTCCACCCACAGAACTGCCGCTTACTGGATGTTTTTTCTTTTTCGTACCATTCTCTGTAAACCCTAGAGATGGTTGTGCGTGAAAATCCCAGTAGATCAGCAGTTTCTGAAATACTCAGACCAACCCTTCTGGCACCAACAACCATGCCACGTTCAAAGGCACTCAAATCACCTTTCTTCCCCATACTGATGCTCGGTTTGAACTGCAGGAGATTGTCTTGACCATGTCTACATGCCTAAATGCACTGAGTTGCCGCCATATGATTGGCTGATTAGAAATTAAGTGTTAACGAGCAGTTGGACAGGTATACCTAATAAAGTGGTCGGTGAGTGTATATGTTAATGATTTACTAAATCTTCATTTTTTGGTTTATGACAACAGGCCATACACAACCATAGATGATCCCTGGAGATGGTCAGTAGTGTTGGCTGCATTCCCCAACAGTAGTATGCTCCACCGATTCCTCACATAACTTGGTACCAATAAAATCCAATAATGTAGACGTATCCCACAGAACAGATCCTCTGCTACACAGTCAAGTGGAACTTTGATTGTCACTGTCTTACGCTTTAGGCAGTTGTGGCATCTAGAGGATATGTTTCAAGAGGAGTGAAACAATTTGTTGATTTCTAGATTCAACACAAATCTGGCACAAACCAAATAAAATCCAAATCTTTTCTGATCCACTTTGGCCAAATCAAGCCCAGTGGATCCAGTAAAATATTCATTTGGTTATCTTATCACCATAATCATTTTAGTAAAAGCTGAAAAAAATTGTAAAAAGTTGACGAAATAAGATAGGAACCTTTTAGAAAAAGAAACCATTTTTAGAGGACTTCAGGGGGTTGTATACCAATTTCCAGGACATTTAAATCAGTTTGGATCAAATCGATTTAGACCCCAATCGAATCTTCAACAAAAATTAGAGAAGCTTTAGCTTATCAGTTCTTGAATGATTCGCTCATCCCTATATAACAAAAATGTCCAATGAGTGCGAGATAGCCAAACTATCAGAAGCAATAGTCCCACATAAGATATTCATCATGTATCCACCGTGTAGGTATTAAATGTGGGGGGTTCTCACTTTGTGACCCAGAGGATCTGCTAACAGAGGAATGGGGTGTTTCGGGCAATGAGCATAGTGGCACTGGTAGTCCCAGTGGTGAACCCCCCAGACATAGTACCCAATGCTGTGAATGGGTGATAAATGCACTTTACCAAAAATTCCATTTATTAGGACACCCATATGGATAAGTGGTGATGCCTATGTCTGTTGTTCCCTAAGTATTAGAGAGAACAACAGACAATGTCCTACGTACTAATGGGTTAGGACCCTAAGGAAGGAACCTCACCTATCAAATGTAAGTGGCTATTTCAAGGGCAGAAGCACTTGAATAATGCGCAATGCAGTTCCGGAACTGTCTTAGTTTTGTCCACCAGTGCAGCAAGGTCAGCGGATGCATCATGAGGGCTAAGGGCGGGTTTTATCATATGCCGGCACAGAGAGCGCTGGCCTATGGAAAATCTTCTCGATAGTGTTTAATAATGGTGACTAATTTCGGACACCTTGGGAACCAAGTGGATCTATTTGCCAACCCTAAATCTCCTATACAGAAGCTAACCTTGGTCTGAAGCAATACACCAATTTAGGATGTAGTGTGGGTACACTGCCTTCCATATACTAATGTGGAGGCAACAAACAAATGAGTGCAGTCAATTAATACAAAAGTCCGCATGGAAAAAGAATTGTTAAGTGGATTAACGGTGACATGTCAATAAATATGCAAATAGAAGTATAAGTGATCTTTGCTTTTTAATTAATTTTCTTCAGAGCGTTAAATAAATTATCTGCCTACATGCAGAGTTTAAGGAAATCGAGTTCTGCTTGTGGTTGCTAGGATAGAGATACTCAGCTAAATTTTATTAAATCGGGCCAAGAGGCTGTAAAGTTCCTCTGCTACGTGACATCCTGGGCCCCTTCATATACTGAGGTTTTTTCATTTCTGTGTTTGGCTATGTGTTGTATTGTGGTGGATCTATTTATGGACATCCCACCAGAATGACCAACCCTGTCATAAGACTTCACTACATATTCATCAGTAGACCCTAAATTCAGTAAAAGTGATCAAAAATGTAAAGAAACCTGCCACATGGACATCCTGAGCTAGACTAAGTTACATCAATTAGATGCTAGTAGTCTTTAGCATTAGCATCAGGCTGGAACTTCATGAAGACTTTGGCTACTACACCCACCCTATGGTCCAAAACTCACAGGCTAATAAAAGTAAATGCAATCACATAGCAACCACAACATGATGATTACAAAGATTCCATCAGGTATAGAATTGCATATTACAACATGACATCAAGTATAATTTAACCTGTAAATCCATATGAAAATTTTAATAGCATGTTACTAGCATCCAAATCAGTGCAGATAAAGCTATATGTGACCGTGGACGTGCAACAGTATTACAAGCATTGCTGCATTGTTACATTTCAACTTTGTGATCTTCGGGTTGCAAGCTCCATCCAAGTAGTCATGTAGCTTTTGTCAGGCTTCAGGGTTTGTGGACCCACGATGATGTAAGCCGACACCTGAGAGCAGGTCACTCCCCAGGCACGACTTTGTCCGCGGTAGTGGCCAAGCGGAATTTTGAGGCAGAGACAGAGTCTGGGACATGCAGAAGGGGATCAGAGTTGGGGATGTAGCAGAAGGTCAGGACAGGCAGCAGAGAATCGGAGTCAGGAACAGAAATCGAGGTCAAAACCGGAAATCACAATAATCGCAGGAATAACGCATGGAAGCTTTCTTAGGCATGAGGCACAAAGATCTGGCAGGGGACACAGGAAGAGGCTGGCAATCTATCAGGGCAGGCGGCCAGCAAGCGCCAATTATCGGGGACCGCCGCTGGAGCCAGGAAGGGTGAGTGAGGCTGCAGACTGGCTCCGCGGGCACTGGGAGGCACACGGGTGCGCCTGCGACCCGGGATATGTGTCGCAGGAGCACCCGTGACAGCTTTAGCCATTTATAAATGTGCTATGCTATATATATCAAGGTAGAACCAAGGTAAGATATACCATAGATACAGTTACCTGCGTAATGCTAAAAGCCAGTTACTGATACGTTAACCTCCTTGCCACCGAAACCAATTTTCATTAGTGGTTATAACTTTAGAATGCTTTAACATATTCAAATGATTTTGAAATGTTCTCATCTGCTTTGTGTTGACATGGCTTTTTATGCATCCTCTCATTTTTGTAGGATGTTGTGAGGCATAGAACTTTAGGTGCAATTTTTCACATTTTCATAAAAACGTGAATTTTTGATTTGATTTTCAAGTCACTTTAAGAGGCCTAAATTATAATAAAACTCCATAAATTACCCCATTATAAGTGCACCCCTCAACGTATCTAAAAGAACTTTTATGTAGTTTATGAACCCTAATTGTTTTACAGAGGTTAAAATAATTTCAGGTGCAATTTTGAAATTTACATTTTTTTGGCTAAATTAATGTATTTTCGAAAAATTTTACATTCTCAGTGAATAAAATACCAAAAACCTCCACAAATGGGCACACGCCAGGGCATTGAAGGAAAGCTGTGCCATTCAGAGCAAATTTACATCGTTAATATTTTGGCAATACATGACTTATTTTTTTTAATATGTGGACATATAATGGCTTATTTTCTGTGAGATAAGTAGCACTTTACAAATACTTTATATTAGGGGGTCTTTAGCTTATTGATGAGTTTTTATTATCTCTTGAATGTATGGAGGAAAAGAAAATCCTGGTTTTCAATTTTTTTGCATCTTTATTGGGCTGTTCACCGTAACATAAAAATAATGGGGCAGATTTATCAAGCAGTCTGAAAGTCAGAATATTTCCAGTTGCCCATGGCAACCAATCACAGCTCAGCTTTCATTTCACCAGTGCTCATGAATATTTTAAAGGGGAGCTGTGATTGGTTGCCATGGGCAATTGGAAATATTCTGACTTTCAGACTGCTTGATAAATCTGCCCCAATATCTTTATTTTATAGATCACTATTATTATGGTGATAGCTCATTTATATATTTTTACATATTTTTACAATTTTACTGACGACAAACTAATATAGAGAAAATCAAATTTCTTTTCGTGTCGCCATCTTTTGGGAAACATAACTTCATTATTTTTTGGTTGACAGAGCTGGTCTAGGGCTTATTTGTTAGGTGTTGAGTTGTTCTTTTTATTGCTACCATTTTGGTGCACATCATCTTTTTTAATCACGTTTGGGAATATTTTTGTGAAGAGATTTTATGTAAAATTTACAGTTTTGATACATTTTTCATTTTTTTTACGGTGTTCACCGAGCAGGTCCAATAATGTTTCTGATTTAATATACAGGTTGTTACGGATGTGCTTATACCAAATATGTGGGGGGTTTTTGTGATTTTGTTTATTTTGTACTTATTTTGTACTTTTGTATTACATGTGTATATAGAATGTTGGTGTTTAATTTAATTAATTATTTTTATTAAAGCAAACTTTATAAAGTGTTTTAAACTTTTTTTTCCCTACAAGTTTGTCTTGAGCAAGCAATCCTCTGATCACTTGTTCAAGCTCTTATTCACATAGCACAGGGTGATACACATGGGGCACTGGCCAAACCCCGGTACTGCCATTGGAGGATCGTACTCCACCCCCACCTCCCCATTAAGCGGCATGGGGGCATCCAATCCACTTCAGAACCACCTTACATGCATGACCGCAGCGTGTAAGGGATAAACACCCACGATTGGAGGAATTTCCAATCACAGGAGTTAGAGGAAGGTGTCAGCTGTAATATACAGCTGTCACTCCCCGGTGCCAGAAGCTAAACATAGTAGTTTGTCACGTGTCGGCAAGTCACCGTGATGTACTACTACACCCAATGTCGGAAAGGGGTTAAAGGCAGATTCTTACCAGTATATTATTAGTTCAGGGACTGAACTAATAAACACCCCAGGTTTTGGCTCACAATAACTGACGCAAAAAACAACTAATGAAATATCAGATATGTGAACTGGCTCTTACTAAAACAAAGCAAGCTGTAAATATCACATTGTCCAGCTGTAAATATCACATCATCAATCTTCCTTTGGATTTTACTAATTTTTTCCCTAAGTTAAACCTTTCTTTCATTTTTATTGGAAATAAATGTGACAGGATCAGAACCTACATCAGATAGTAGGCACCACCACCAATTAGTTAATTAGCAGTGTGATAGTAAACTGGCCGGGATTGCTGCTGGCAACAATGGAGCTCAATTTCTACCAACAGGGAGTTCTGTACTTTACCAATGTTTCTTCCCCATGGTCCAAATACAAAATAGAAGGTTAATTAGATGTCCATTAAGATGACTTTAATTTATGCATATTGACCTTGGTGCAGAGTATGTGCATCTGTGACAGGTAAATTACATTGTAAGAACCTCTGAGGCAACCACAGATTTGTTAGAATATAATATAGCTTATCTTAAAGAGATACATAGTAGAAATAACATATACATTTATATTGGAAAAGGAAACTTAGTAGAAATTGCTGATAATTCATTAAGAATCATAATTTAATACTTTTTATAAATGGCCACCAAATTTTACCCCATTAAAATAACAGAACCTCCAGTAGGGTATGAAATGTCAGAAAATTCCCTCTGTTATGTGAAATCTCACCCGTTTACCCATAAAAAATCTCCTTCAAAGTCATGTGAAAATTGGCAGAGAAGAGTCATATTTTGCCCAAGCTGAAATTTAGGGGAAATCTGTCATTGCATCTTCCAGATCACATCAGGCTTGTGGTTCACTGAACTATGGAACCGGAGATACATGCAGTTGGATTGTGAACAGTAGATAAAGATTCTGCTACTGCCTATATCTCGGTAGCTCACAGAACCACAAGTCTCATTAGAAAAGAAAAAAAGATTCTTATCTTTTTTTTGTAACATACATTTTTTATTGGGTTTTTAAAACAAAATTATACAGTGCTGGGACTTAATAATCCCGCTGATCCCCCGCAGTAACCGGATTGCAGAGGTGCAAATAACAATGCAGTAATACAAATCTCCAGTGGGGGTGGGAGGAGGAAAAGAGGAACAGGAAGAGGGAAGTTAACAATTACTATAACAGTAACACGTTCCCTGTATGCTTCCACCCATTAGCTATGCCACTTTTGGACTCAATGGGGGTCATTTACTAAGGGCCCGATTCGTGTTTTCCCAACGTGTTACCCAAATATTTCCGATTTGCGCCGATTTCCCCTGAATTGCCCCGGGATTTTGGCGCACGCGATCGGATTGTGGCGCATCGGCACTGCCATGCACGCAACGGAAATCAGGGGGCGTGGCCGAACGAAAACCCGACGGATTCGGAAAAATCGCCGTATTTGAAAAAAAAAATCTGTCGCGGAGCTTGCACTTACCTTCGCTGAGCCCGGCTCGGTGAACTGCAGTGCGTTCCGATGCATTTCAGCGCAGCAGCACCACCTAGTGGACGGCGGAGGAACTACCTTAATAAATCCCGGTTGGACCCGAATCCAGCGCAGAGAACGCGCCGCTGGATCGCGAATGGACCGGGTAAGTAAATCTGCCCCATTGAGTTTGTCCTGGTCCTGATTGTTTGTCCTGATTCAATAGATGACATATGTGTAGAACCAAAGTGCATAAGAGAGTGAGTTAAGTGAGTCTTTGGTAAAAAAAAGAGGTCCCTAAAGAAAGGTTCCCTTTAATAAAGGCCTAGCCTAGCAAACAATGAAAACATTTTACCAACTTAATTTTGAGTCTGTGGTTTTTTTTATTCAATAGGGCTTATTTACTAAGGGTCCGTGAACGCACTTTTGTGCAAAATCATAACAAAAATACAGAAATTGAGCAGATGTTACACATACGTGCGACAGTTGCAGTCTGTGCACACACAGTTGATAGTCACATCAGAAGGCATATAACACTGCACATACAGCGGACTATAAATCCAACTGGTGGAAACCTGCCAGTCTAACACATAGACAACTGCTCAAAATCCTATCTTAGGCTACATTCACACTGCTGCGCTGCCCATAAACGTCCCCCATAGACGGCAATGGGTGCGGCGCCCTAAGAGAGCGGTATGGCGCAGCACACGGCACCGTACCGCTCCACACCCCGTGAAAATATAGGCCATGTCCCATCTTTTCACGGCATACAGCGCTGTGCACCATATATCCCTATGGAGAGGGGCGGGGTTGAGCAGTGCTCACCCCCTTCTCCTCTCCCCTGCGCGCTGCTGTGTTCCCGCGTGCTACGGTACGGTGGGCACACGGCAGTGTGAATTCAGCCTCATGATAAATCTCCTTCTTGTATCTATGATATTGGGTGTATAACCTTGGCCGATCATCACATTCCCTTTCATAAAGTCTTGACGGCTGAAATGCCACCTTTGTACTTTCTACGCCATCCCTTATACAGAAACACACGCCGCACCTTGGGCCCCACGAGAAAGAAAATAACTGTATTATCAAAATATATTTGCCTAATAATCACACAGGCAAAGGAAACGTCTTTATTTGAAACCATTAAAACTTCCCTTTTTTTAATGAATATTTCTGCTCTGGCAATCTATTCTCGGCAGAGCTCGGCAGGTATGCATTCTTTGTTCCTTTTTACTGCCATAATTGTGTGTGCAAAGGAAATATTAATGTCACTGGTGCTTTAAATTAGCTCCTTGGAGATAGATATTCCTTGCATAGTCCCATATTAACTTTTTTTTTCCCTCTCTGAAAAAAAAAAAATGTTACTCTGTTGATATTAGACATATTTATCATCAAATTTCACGGAGCTTCAGAAAACAACCATACGAATAGTTTCAAGAAGAGCGCATTAGAATATTTTAATTGAAACATGGTTTTTATACCCCAGAATCGCCATTCCGCGTCATACGTGCTTTGTATATTCTTATTTTGATGGCATTTTCATTAGAAATCTCACCTCAAGGGGTTAATATCATCCCTGAATATATCGTTATAAGCCTAATCATTTTACATGTTTTCATTTCATTAATGAATTGATTTTTTTTTTTTTTTACTTTTTTTTTTCTCCGTGCGTCCTCTTCCCTGTTGGTTTTGTTTAAACCTCCTGGTGGGAGAAGAGAGATTCATTTTGTAGAGCCTTAATGAAACTGTATGCTACATTAGATGTAACCATTTGGTACGCTCTGCCAACATCACCATTATGCATAATGAGACTCTTTGTTGCTATTCCCAAACTAATACCGTCCTTTAATATTTGTCTATGAACATAGTAGCGCTCATTGTAATTGTAACGTGTAAAACTATGCTAGGCCAATAAACCAGACACTCACTAGTTGTGCAATATTGATCCTATAGACCTGAAAGCCTGGGTGTGTGTTGGATATATATATACACATACACAGAGTATCTTTTCAGTATAAATTCTGTAATAACTGGTCAGTACCATGCACAACCTGCTTGCCCTCTTAGTGCCCAGGCTACTGTTCAGATTCCTTCATATGGGTATCAGCTCCAGTCTTTAACTGCCAATGGACCTTAAAATCATCTCGTTGCACCTCTGCCTTAAACTATTGTCAATGACTATGGTGGTGGGGTATCTGTGACATACAGTCCTGCTCATTGTTATTGGCACCAAGGAGACCTACCAGCAGGAATCTACCTATTAAGATCTGATGACAGGTTCCCAGTAATATCCTAAACCCTAAACAATCCTTCCCTAGCCCTATAACGCTTTGTAACCTAGTCTACAGTTTATCTAGCTAATATGATAATTTTCCGCAGAGGCTACTGGGGCGTGGAGTAGCCCCACCGGGGAGTGGGAGCTAACACTACTCCACACCCCAGTAACCTCTATCATCCCTCAGTAACAGTTAAATCTGTTGCACTGACGGCTCCCGTAACACTGACCATGGGCAGTAGCTTCGGCAAGACTGACGATGTGCGCATGCTGGGGCTACTGGGGCATTGAGTAGCCTTTGCTCCTGCTCTTTAGAGAGGCTACTCCACACCCCAGTAGTCTCTGTGGAAAATTAGCATATTATTTAGATAAACTGTGGATTAGATTAGAAAGTGTTATAGGGTTTAGGACAGTGGTGGCGAACCTATGGCACAGGTGCCAGTGGTGGCACTCGGAGCCCTTTCTGTGGGCACCCAGGCCATCACCCTAGCACAGAATTTGCTAGACATGGCTCAAGGTTTCCTCCTGCGGTCCAAAACTATTTTAAAGCGACAACTTCTTGGCTGCGAGGACTACACAAGAAGCGAGAAGGTATGGACAGAGATGGATTATGGTCGGAACTCCTGCTCTGGGTCCCCTGATTCTTCCTCTTCAGGGGACCCTTGAAGGAAGCTACAATCCAAATTTTCTTTCTATTGTATTGGTGTCCTCAGGACGCCAATAGGATTAAGACTTATGATACAGTTGGGATCAATAGGTTACTGCTTAAATTGTCATCTTGGCACTTTGTGACATAAACGTAGCTTTTGGTTGTATTTTGGGTACTCTGTGTCTAAAAGGTTCGCCATCACTGGTTTAGGATATTACTGGGAACCTATCACCAGATCTACCTTAAAGGGGTTGCCCAACTATGAGAAAAATTTAGCAGGGGGACTGGGGAGGACTTTTAAAAAAAATTAAACCTTTACTCACCTCCGCCGACAACTCTTTAAAGGGTATATTCCTGATGATAGATTTTCTTTTAATAACACAATGGGGGACATTTACTAAGGGCTATGCGTCGCACTTTTGTCAGATGGTGCACGGTCTTCTAGGCTAAAATGGCTTGTACAGGTACTTAAGTAGTGTGTGCGCTGGGATTGTGTTGCACGTGACCCTTTTATGGCGCAGATGCACTGGATTCCATGCGACACAAATTAGGGGGCGCGCCGTTGGTCGGTCCGACTGATTTGGTCTGAGCGCCTATAGTTAGCTTCCTCCAAGGCCAGGTTAATAGAAACTTTAGCTTTATTAGAGAAAAATTTGGTTTGAGTCGAAGATCATGGGTCCTCCAGCACACAACTGCCCAAAGCACACATCCAAAAGTACACAGGAAGGGTTGAAAAAGAAAAAAATTGACTGTTTTAAAATGGCCAGCAATCAAGACCTGACCTCAATCCCATTGAAAGTCTTTGGGGTGAGCTGAAACCTACTATTGGGAAAAATACCCTGAAAACATTTAAGAGCTTAACCAAACTGAAAAGGAAGAATTGGGACAAAAGCTGAGAAGTGCCAGAAGCTTAAGCTTATTAATGGCTACAAGAAATGTTTGGAAACTTCATCAATGTTAAAGGGGTTTTCACCACCAAACAAGTTATGGTCAGTGATAAGACTCCCACAGATCAGTTTGGTGGGGAACTGATGTAAAGGGGAAATTAACGCAAATGCCAGACATTTGTTATTATTTTAGGGCTTCTATGCCAGTTTTCTGCCACAGAAGCCCTGATACATATGCCCCTATATGTGTATATGCAAATGTCCTATTACCATTTGCTCAGTGTTAACTTAATAAAACATGATATAAAAACATATTGCATAGTAGTGTTTATGTGTATGAAGTGTGTGTGTAGAGTCTATAGGGCACATTTACTTACCCGTCCCATCGTGATCCCCGAGGTGCATTGTCCGACGAGGAATCAGAGCTGCCGCGATTCACTAAGATCATGCAACCAATTTCCTGGATGTGTCGCTTCCCACGCCCCCCGATTTGTGTTGCATGAAAGTCAGCGCAAAAATCCGATCGCGTGCACCAAAAACCCCAGTTAAATGCGGCGCGAAACCGAAAAAGTTGGGAAACCTGGCGAAAATGTGATCCACGGACCATTAGTAAATGTGCCCCTATGTGTACTATTGTATGTATATGTAGTGTATATGTGTATTTAGTGTGTATGTTGTCTGTATGTGTATGTAGTATGTATGTAATGTATATATGTATATGGTGTGAATTTGTTCATGTTAAGACAATCTACATAGAAATGTCTTTGTACCATTTGCCAAGTGTTAAGTTAATAATGCAAGAAGCAAAAACACATGAAATGACTTCTAGAACTGTCATAAAAGTAATTTCATTGTGGCTGGTGTAAAGAGAAGTAAACCTGACATCTCTATAATTATGAGTGATCTCTAATTACATATTAGGGAAGTTACTGGGGCTGCACTAAATATTCAGTCTAAAATGAGCAAAAGTATTTATCCCAGTTTCCTTGAATTTTGCCAAAAATGGAACAAAAAGGATTTGTCATAATACGCTACGTTAACCTGAGAATATCTTATTATTACAATGAAAATATTCTTAGATTAACCATGTCAATCTAAGAAAATTACATTTACTGAGGAAAGATCACCAGAATGAAAATTACGCTAAGATAACCCCGTACAATTTACAACATTGGGTTATGGCGAAGACGCTGGGGAATATCTATAGGGACATTCTGCGGCGTCTTGCACTGTGGGGTCGCCCACTACCAAAAAAATGGTAGCAAAGGATGAAATCTCAAATTCACATTTTATGGATTTTTTACATAAAAAAAAATAGTTTCATTATAATTGTCTATTATAATCTGACCAGGGGTGGGTGGGACTGCTAGGCCATTCCCACCGATCACAATAATGGGGGTCTTTGTGTATGAAAGTACCAGAGATACCAGTAATGTGTTTGTCACCTTCTAATAATCTCATATAATGGAATGGAGCATCAGGACACATGCTTGACCTGTCGCCTCCTTCAGTTAGACCGGGACCCTTGTTCTCTTGATTGGCAGGGGTCCACTCTTGTGAGTGGTAGCGGTGTAGAGTCAGACCCTCACAGACTAGATAGCTATTTCCTATCCTCCTTCATATTGTATTGTATTGAACTCCACTGATTAGTGAGGAACGCCGAATGTCCACCGTCAACTGCTAATGACCTTTCGAATGAATAGTTTATTAATAGTAAAGAAGCCCAGAAAACCCCTTTTAGCCTATCCACTATACTGCTACAATAAAGAGCAATAGGTTAGCCACCAATAATTACACATCAATTAACTAAATGTAAACCAATGTGTTCCATTAATATAGAAAGCCAACAGGGGGCCAGTGGAAAAATAAGAGCACATGGTAACCCCGCTCCAGCGCCTTGTTGAAATGTCGCTTTATGCGCCCAACCAGTAGTTGGGACCTGCTTCATCTAACAATTAGCCTTATCTGACCAAAGGACAATTTAGGAAATGTACTTCCCTGGAAAACTGAAGTGAAGTTATGTGTCTGATAAGGTCGATCATTGGTTGAAGTGGGTTCCGTAACTAGAGATAAAATTCTCGTCCAGCCGAGTTCGGACGAACCTGATTATAAAATTCTTTTTTGATTTGGGTAACAAACCTATACCCAAACCAATTGCAGACACCAATCACTAGTATTAACTTATTAAGTGGTGCCGGCATGTTAATGGCAGCACCCCTGTAGGGATTTAAAACCCGCTGGAGACTGCACATGTCCGGAATCCCCTGACGAAGCTATGTAGCGGGCGATACTCGTGGGGCACTCTACCTCCTCCACCCATGAGACACATGGTAATGTTTTTCTTATGACTTATTCGTTGTACATTGTATAGATCTTTCCCTAGGTTATCTTAGTTATGCTGAGTATAACTATAAACATTGTTTTCTAAATACATTATTTGTATTACTGATAACCAGGCTACCCTAATTACACATAAAAATATATCTTAGTAATGTAAGTGTTTCTCCTTTGATATTTTGATCTCAGAGTGGGGGGATCCTTGTTCTTATCCCTTTGTATAGGTTTTAAGTGTTTTTATGAGATCTGTAATTAAATAAAGTTGAGGTTTGAGTTGAGGTGAATCCAGACCCAAATGTCTAATGAACTTCAGGGTCTGGGGGAACTGAACCCACAAGTTCAGTACAAACCCAAACTGGTCCGCTCAACAAAAATCATTACCTTTCAGAACCTTCTGGTCCCCTGAAAAACTCCTCTAAATATTGAGGATATTTGTAAATGTTTTGATTTATGCAGCTTGCACATATCGGAATTCATCAGATCTTGTTTCAATGGATGATTTGAACGATCAGCTATTATTTTGGCCATAACACCTTACCAACATATCTAAAAAATTCCGGCCTGCACAGAGATCCTATCTGCTGATTCAGCTAAAATATATTGAAGTGCACCGACCTGCATTGCAATACCATACAAGTAAGCATGATCCATCAAAATCCTAGCCAGATGACATTGTAGGTGAAGTGTCCTGCATATATGTTGAGTGTGTGGTCCTGGGTGATGGGTGCATTGTACTGGGTGATGAGTGTGTGGTACTGGGTGATGGGTGCGTAGTACTGGGTGATGAGTGTTTGGTACTGGGTGATGGGTGCGTTGTACTGGGTGATGAGTGTGTGCTTCTGGGTGATGGGTGCATTGTACTGGGTGATGAGTGTGTGCTACTGCGTGATGGGTGCGTTGTACTGGGTGATGAGTGTGTGCTACTGGGTGATGGGTGCGTTGTACTGGGTGATGAGTGTGTGCTACTGGGTGATGAGTGTGTGCTACTGGGTAATGAGTTGTGGTACTGGGTGATGGGTGCATTGTACTGGGTGATGGGTGCATTGTACTGGGTGATGAGTGTGTGCTACTGGGTGATGAGTGTATGCTACTGGGTAATGAGTTGTGGTACTGGGTGATGAGTGTGTGGTACTGGGTGATGAGTGCGTTGTACTGGGTGATGGGTGCATTGTACTGGGTGATGAGTGCGTTGTACTGGGTGATGAGTGCGTTGTACTGGGTAATGAGTTGTGGTACTGGGTGATGAGTGTGTGGTACTGGGTGATGAGTGTGTTGTACTGGGTGATGAGTTCATATTAATAAAAATGAAGATTTCTTTGCATCCAGACCATTGGTATGTTCATAGAAGCTAAGTTTATGGTGCACCTACCTTATAGCTTTACCTACTAGCTAGGACATTTGTTTATTTTATTTGTGATCCTTTAGATTCCTATAAATACTGAAATAATTTTTGGGGAAATTAAAAAACATGTCTAGCCTTCAGTGACGTGACTTAGTATTGTATTTCCTTACACGAAGAGACAATTAAATGAAAAAGCAATGAAATTGTACTTTACGGCTAATGTTGTATGGCATATAAGTGATAACAATAACCTAGTAATCATGTATTGTGAGATATGCCCTTGGGCTAGAGATTACATTGTGATTAACATGGTATAATTCAGTCTCTATGCAGGCGACATAATGGCTGTCTCATGGATTACATAGAGACAAACAAAGAAGACGCAGGACTCACTCTCTGTGGGTTTTCTCGTTGTTCTAAAATCTTTTTAATCAAATGCAGGAATAACCATTCTGCGCTCAGATATGGCCCTCGGCTTTAGCGGACGGCACTAGGTTGCCATCCTACAGTAGTGCGGTCAGTTTTTATTATCCATGTTTCAAGGAAGTAGCTCAGAGCTGGAAAATTCAGATGTGCAAATCTGATAGAACTAGGACTTCAAAAAAGATGGTTGGGTAGCACTAGGACTGAAATCTGAAAAAATCTGACAATTTGACACTTGCTTCGTAGGAAACTGGCCTAAAGGTTACTTTTTTCCTTGGTGCAGATACGAGTGTAATTAAAGGAAACACAAGGAAAGTCTTCTCCGGTGTAAGTATAAATAGGATCCTATAAAAGGTTTCCACTTAACCAGTTCCTGACTACCCATAGACTCTAAGATCAGGGTAGATTTTCCATTAAAATAAAGTGGTAAGTCTAGGTAATCCATCAGCCATGAGTCTGGAGAGGCCACTCATATTATTAGAACGCCACTGGCAGGAGTAAACCTAAACTATCTGCTGCTTGAGGCGAACTATAGAACAATGAGCCCTCTGCTCCATCCAAGAGTAATATATCAGGTAATTTTTTGTTTATCAGGTGGGTCACCATGCAGTGTCCTCACCCATGCTGACACTATTTTTAAGGGTCAGGTGCTGCATTGTAGCAGATGACTCCACACCTGATGTTGGTCCCCAATTTAGCTGCAGGTGGTGCTGCCTGAGGCAAAAGGCTCAACTCACCTCATGGCTGGTGCACCTGACCACTGGTTACCAATTATGATCTCCCCAATGTACCCATTCTGCTGTTTGACACGCATCAGAACTTAGCAGAGAAGACATCAGCAGCTCCGCACCACACACACAGACCTGGCTGATACATACAATACTAAGTAGTTAATGCTGTTCTCTGCAGAGGGGTATATTGTGAATGAGACCACTGTCTATTAGAAATAGATTTTATGTCTGATTATGTTTGAATATATTTGTGTTTATTTTACTGCAAAACCGTGGTTTTATTTCTAAAATCCACAAGGCCATAAATACAAATCTTAAAATTGTAAAAAAAAAAATTCTGGTAAAAATGTTTGTCTGATTAAATTATGCATGCACCATTAAGGGTTACTGAAGAATTTTATTTTTGCTTTTTCCATATTTTTAAAATAGTTCTCACTTATTTCCATACCATTTTAGCAAACTGTCACAACATGTCATACACCGGAGGGGATTTATCATACGCTGGGACATCGTGCACCAGCATATGATTGAACCCACCCCTCAGGCCACTCTGCCCACCTCATATATCCAGAGGGTTGCTGTGCCACAGAGCAGTACTTTGCATGTTCTCAAACAAGCTCCTGAATGGGTGCGGGCCCCTTCACGCCCACATGGTGTGGAGGTGGTGTAAGGGTTAAATAATCACAATTCCTGGAAATTGTGATTATTTCATGCCTTGTACACCAAAAACTGGCATACAAGCCTTGATAAATGTCCCCCTGGAGTTTAGGAGGGAAGAAGGGCTATCTCTCTGAGCAACAGCACTCTGCAATATGCAAACCTAATATGGTAGGTGGTCAGCGTAGTGAATGTCCGTAGTTCTGCCTGCACTGTATCCAAAGCAATAAATAGAAAATTTTAAAAAACTATTTTAACTTTAATAATCCAAGTAATACAATCTGTTCTGCCCCGGAAAGAGTTCAATCAATGTACCTGAAAATTGTGCAGTTGAATACTACGACATATCCAACAAAAACAAGACCCCATAAAGTTACATTGACTCAAAAAATGTAAAAATAAAAAATTTTCATTATGGAAAAACACCAGAAAATGGCATGATCACTAAGGGCCATACAAGCCGTTCATAAAGTAGAATAATAATAGATGTGACCCTACAGGTCTGAATTTAGAGAAAGTTGGGTTTAATGGTTTTTAATGTTGTACCCACTATGAATATTTTATCCTTTGGGAGGAGTTCTATACATTATTCATATATGAGAGACATAAAAGATAAATAACTTGCTATAATTTTTTTATACTCAAGCTCGATCCCTGAGAATAGATATGAGAAGCCCTGGCTGGAGACTCTGGGGCCCTGTAGTATTAAGGGCCCATTATCCTGTTTAAACCTGGGCATATACTGAACACAAAAATGTATAAAATATAAAATTTTGATAAATCAGCCATTAAGGGAAATACTAATTTAATGCATGAGAATTATAATTAGTAAATTTTTTATGCAGAAACCATCTTTTCTTTTAATCTTCTAAAATTAAAATAAACTAATCATTAGCCAAATCCCATAGTGATACGGCATGAGAGGGATACATCATTAAGCTTTACATTCATTTACATCAACTTTCCTCATAGATTATATACTGCCGGGTTACAAATGTCTAAATGCCACAATATTAATCAAATTATTATTCATTCATGATTATTCTCATATGTATGAAATTTTTTGGGATTGTCGATAGAACTAATACATTGGGGACATTTATAATGATTAGCTCTTTATATATCCATCTTAATTTGGGTCTTGATAACATCACATGCACCACAAACGTAAAATATACAACCCTCTTAATAATTCAGCGAATCTCAATTTTGTGCGTCAGATTTTAGGTATAATTTCCATCAGCTTTCAATTACTTCCTAGGTCCCACCCTGTCATGTACCACCCACTTGACCATTAGAGTGGAGTTGGACAAATATCTTTTTGTCTATTTAAATCTAGTATGTTCAGGTCATTGTGAGCTTTACAGATAAGCAAGGAACAGGATAAACATTTTGCCATTATATTTTATTATGCCCTGAATGTTCCTTTCCTCTGGCACCCCCAAATGTTGTACTATAAAACAGTGCACTGCAATCATATCATACAGGGGCACATTTACTTACCCATCTTGTTGACAACGCCGATCCTGAATGTCTGACGAGGATTCGGAGCTGCCGCAATTCACTAAGATCATGCGTCCAATTTCCTGCATGTGTCGCTTCCCCCGTTGAGGTCCGCCGGAGTTCACCTTCTTCTTCCTGGTGCATGTGAGTGCTGATCTTGTGACACAATTTGATTTTTAAATTCCGCGGTTTGTCCGAATCAGTCGGGTTGTCCGACGTCCATGCCCCCACGATTTGTGTCGCATGCAAGCCGGCGCCAATGCGTCACAATCCGGTCACATGCCAAAAACCTGGGGCAATTCAAAACAGAACGGTAAAAAGTCAGGAAACCCGTCGAAAATGCAGTGTTTGGACCCTTTGTAAATGTGCCCCACAGTGTCTACTGCTCCGATCCATGTTATCATTCACACATACGTTCAGTTTTGTAATAAAAATGGGCGTCATCACTTCCGGACTATGGGGGGTATTGCCACTTTAAAGCCAGTTGCAAAATTCTCCCCTCCCTCTGGCGGTCCGGCACTCATATCTAAAAGAGACTTCAGTCTCTTAGTAAGTATGGTTTTTTTTGCTACAGTCTCCACTGGTTTTCCGGTAGAGACTATAGTAAATCTTTTGGTCAGACACTCATCCCCCTGCCCGCCTTCCAAACGCCCACCATCCTGCCCACCCGCTCCACCCTCCAACACATCATAAGTGGAGTGTGGGTGGTAAAGGTCAGAAAACTGAAGGCAGATGGAGAGATTCATGTGCGTTCTCCACCAGAAAACTGTCAGAGAAGGCATAATGAATGTCCCCCAATATGTGCAAGATTTTGCCCCTTCGTATCATAGTAAAAATAGATGATCTGCCATATCGGGGTCAATGTTAAGATTTAATATTAATTAATTAATCACTGGGTAAAAATTCAGAATAAAAAATATTCTATACATTCGTCATTGATATTCATGATACATGATATCATTTATTGCATCTGTTTCCAAACTTATCTACTATGATACTATGAATATATAGAGCAGCAATAAATACATGGTGCAATACATTCAGTAAGGGGTTCACGTACAGTAAGACGAGAACAAATTCAAGTAGAAAAGAAACAAAAACTGCAGAGATCTGGGACACGTGGAAGGAGGACCCTGCCCACTGGGGCTCACAACTATATGGGACTGTAGATGGAGACACAAGGAGAAGGAGCATAGCAGTTGGGTTATTGCATGTTGTAGGGGATCTTAAAGATATGGTATTTCAGGTTACATTTGAAGATTTGGAAGGGGGACAGTCTGACATGTTTTGGTAGAGAGTTCCAGAGTATGGGAGATGCATGAGAGGAGGATTGCTAGAAGAGCAGATGGTAATATAGCGAAGCAGAAGGTCTTGTGGAGATCGGAGATTACATGTGGGATAGTAATGGCTTCGGCATTCAATTCATCTACCAATTCCATCTATAAATTACTGACAAAATCATATAGTTATATATGTTATAATCCGAGGTCTAATTTTAAGGAAAGGGCTATTATAATTGTTCTCTGGTGGCTGCAGGACCCTCGTATGTTCTACTTGAAATGTCTACAAAACAATCAATTGTGGAATCAATTGACGCCATAAATGCTACAAAATATATTATTAGATGCCTATGGATCCACACAATGTCCAGCTATTCCATACAACTATTATATGAAATATATAGTTCCTGATACATACTGCTTTCCCATAGAGTTCCCCCTCTTACTAGCACTGTTATAATTTTTCAATTTGACATATTAAATGTTTTTTACAGAATTTTTATCTACCATATTTTTCGGACTATAAGGCGCACAAAAAAATCCTTTGACTTTCTCAGAAATCAAAGGTGCGCCTTATAGTCCAGTGTGCCTTATATGTGAACCATACTTACAGACAACAGCTGCCTTGAACTGTGCACAGGTCTGCCACCTGCTGGTCATTCATCCTTACAATCCGGTGCGCCTTATATATGAACCTAGAAGTTTTAGCAGGCATTTATTGATGGTGCGCCTTATAATCTGGTGCACCTTATAGTCGGTAATATTTTATTAACTTTGCATTTTGTTTAAAATGATATCTAAACCATGAAAGAGACCTTGGTGTTGCAGATCATATATTTTGGAAATTTTCAGGTGGAAGCTGTTCTATTAAATCTATATCCCCTATGAAAAACCCTATTAAATAAACTTGTAAGCAAAAATGTAAAAATGTGGGTAATCTGCCAAAATGTTGTGATTTTCCAGTGGTCCATCAACAATTTTTCAATCAGAACTTCCTGAACTTCTCCTACAATATATTACGAGTTGAACTCTGAATAGTTCCACTATGTAGATAAAAAACAGGGCAGACTTGCAATACAAACATAATGCTGTTTGTTCTTGTTTTTGTCAGATTTGTTTATAGATTTTGCGTGTTTACATCTTAGCCTCCACTGACTGATGAGATCTGAAAGAGCAGAGAGAGGAAACATGAGAAGAAGTCATGCAATCCAAGGGTAAAACAAAAGTCAAGTTGGTTAATCAAACTGTCAACAACAGGGACGATGGTACAATCCAGAGCCAGGCCACACGAAGGGCAGGGCAAATGAGGCATCTGCCCAAGATTTTAGTTTCATACATGATACACACACCGAAATTACTGTATTTATCATTCTGAAAGGGTTATTTCTAGATGATTCATTTTACCTTGTATTCCACTCTTTGTTTTTCTACATCCAAAACCCATCCAGATTTTTCACTTATCACCACCAATAGTATGAAGTTATTAGTAATATAAAAAAAACGTACAAAACACAACATTTGGTAGGGTACAATCAATACCATAGTACATTTACTGTGAAATTAGATTTCTAAATAGATTGACAAAAAATACATAAGCATGGGAGATCTCCTGTTTACCTCAATTGAGCTTGGAAAACATTGCCTCTTTAGCTACCTTGTAAGGCACCCCACTTAATATCAAGCATGACTTTCAGGAACCCTAATGACATGATGCGGGATTAAACCTAGATCAGGATATCAAAAGGAACAGATTCCCAACAGTAGACAGCTCTGTTTCGATATGGTTACATCTCTTCAGTATAGTGTAGGTAATTGGGTTTAGCTGAGTGAGAGGCTAAACCTGTATATCTATTCCAGACAGTTTGGCTTTAACTCCGCATCATGTCATTAGGCTTCCTGGAAGTCATGATTGGTGTCTTAGAAGATAGCAAAAGAGGCACTGTCTTCCATGTCCCCTCTTGGAAATGTATTTACCATATATACTCGAGTATAAGCCTAGTTTTTCAGCACAAAAAAATTTGCCAAAACCCCAAACTCGGCTTATACTCGAGTAAAAGTAATATAGGTTTTACCAGGTTTTTGTGGTATAATTAGGGGCCTCGGCTTATACTTGGGTCGGCTTATACTCAAGTATATACGTGTACATATCTTGCAGAATCCCCTAGTGGAGTAACATTAGCTATAAAGTCTCCACAGGTATGGAAGGCGGCCTTAATTAGCAAAGTCTCCTTAAGGAGAACCCTTACCTTCTGATCCTAGTCAAAGGCCTCTGATTCAGCTAAACCAGTTCCCTACACTGTACTAAAGAGACACAACCAGGTCAAAACAGTGCTGTCTATGTCTATTCCTTCTGGAATACATATACTGGTTTGGCTTGAATCCTGCATCAGATATGTCATTAGGCTTCCTGAAACTCATGCTTGATGTTAGGGTGGGTGCCTTACAAGGTAGCTAAAGAGGCGTGGTTTTCCTTATCCCATCTTGGAAAACGTATATTTGCATATTTGTGCACAGAAATGACAACATCAATGCAACTCATTGAAAAGAGAAATGAGTAAAAAGCTCCTCTCTCTTTGCCAGTCCCAAAGAATGGAGCAGCAGCGTGCAAATAGAGAACACAAGACCTGTTCAGAAATCTATCCGTAGCTGTGTTTCCCGATTATTCCATCTCTCTTCACATTCTCATCTGCATCTCCTCTCTGCTAGTCTGTCCACTGGTTACACATTGTACAATAAAGACCCTACCTGTAACTTACAAAGTTACCCTCAACCTGTCCCTAACCTAATCACTCAATCCCATGTTGCACATTATCTCCAATCCTCACACCACCTTCTGTGTTGCTCTCCCATTATTCGCTCTTCACACAACTGTCTCCAGGGCTTCTCCCATGCATCTCCCATATTCTAAAACTCTCTACCAAAATGTGTCAGACTGTTCTCCACCTTTCAAACACTAAGTGTAACCTAATAACTTATATGTTGCCTAATGTCTCCATCTACCATTCCATATAGATTGTGAGCCCTCACAGGCAGGGTCTTCTGTCCACCAGTACTAATTTGTTCTTGTCTTTATGCAAGGCACATGAACACCTTATGGATAAGTTGTCATGGTGGTTACATCACAATGACAGTTGTCCTAAATGTCATAATGAGGGGACCCACTTGATACATGAGAAGACCCAAATTATTTAGATATTGGGAGGAAATCCATAAAGGCTAGATATGGATCTGTGAGTATTTGAATATGTAGAATATGACAGAGCATCAGAACGATATTAACCCCCCAAAACAAGGCTTTATACATTGCAAGAAAGATAAATATTGTCTGTCTAATAATAATGAACATATTTTAAAGATTGGGAATTATACATGATTAGAATACTAAGATATGATTTGATATATTTCAAGAATAAAGGAAATGCAAAGATCGTTTTTAAACAATGAGAACTTTGGATAAAAACATTGGATAATGTGCAGAGGAATAAGCAATCAAACAATTCAACTATGTGGGAAACTGTGTTTCTGGGGCTTTTGTGTTCACCCTCATTCATGATGGGGGGTGGTGTGGATATGGGGAAATGGTAAAAAAAAAAAAAAGTAGTGAAGTTTTTTCAATAAATCTCAAAACATTTTTTTAAAAAGTTGTTATGGTGGAGCAACCCTTATTCCGTTCCCATACCATTAGGGGAAAGTTATTAATATGTCTACAACAGAATTCTGTCGTAGTTTGCACTAAAAAAAAAGTGTCTGCGCCCCATTTATAAAAGGTTTTAGACATTTGTCTGCCTCTCCTATGACTAGTTTGACAAAACGCCATGGAATATGAAAAGGGGGCGTGACCTTGCACCAAAAAGGTCAGTGCGACGAATATACTCCTGGCCCGGCAGAATTTTGTCCTAACTTTCTGGCGTAAAGGAGGCCAACTAATAGGACGTGCAGAGTAGGACTAGACAGTCTTCTACTAGGACAGATATATCACCCAGCACCAGGCACTTATATGAATCTGGTGCAGAATAAGTCTGTCTAGTCTAAGGGTATATTCAGATGCCCGTCTATGGGAACGTATATGTGGCTGCAAATTTACGCCCGCATATACGTCCACATAGACCGCAATAGTGGTCCATTCCGTGCCCTACACCAGGAAAAGATGTGCGCCACTTTTCTCTATGGAGGGGGGAGGGGTCACCTCCTCTTCCTCTCCAGCGCACAGCGGTATGCCCGCCTGGCTACGGCTGTGTAAATGTACCCTAACTCTCCATTGTCTAACCTCAGAACACATTTTATAAATCTGCACCATTTTACGCAAGTTGTCAAACCTGTTTGGCTGAGCCTCCATGTGTTTTCAGTGGGGAGAGAGGTGGTCAATTTGTTAGTGGAAAATGTTCTGTATTTTAATCTCTATATCACATCCACAACACATACACAACACATACACCCTATTGCAATCAGTACAGATTGAATTGTAGGTGGAAATAAACTTACATTATTGACCCGGTTCATGTTATTCAGTTGTAGTATTTTATAATTTTATCTTCAGTTCCTATTCACATTTCTAAAAGAATTGATACATGTATGACAATACATGTCTCTTCAGTTCTTATATGAGAGCCGCCATATTAATCAGCTAAAAAAAAGTAAAAAGAATAACAAAATGGATAATTGAGTCATGAAACCGGCAATCCTCTTATGAATAGAAGACCCTAGCTGTCTTCAGAAGACGTGTTAGATGAATTTCTAACACCTATCACTCAATTGTCTCTAACAATGGAAGTAATTCTGTACAAAGGGAAAGCACAAAAATTCTTCCCAGTGTTCAGAAAATCCATTATTCAAGGTTTGATTTTGTTTAAATGCCAAGATAAGCGGCCATATACCTATTAATCCAATGGAATCCAAGACCTCGCCAATCCTAGATCCTGCCAGTTTCCACTCTTGTATAAATGTTCTAGAATGTGGATTTCCATCTCATCATCTTGGCCCCTTTTGTTGATGATCCATGATCCACAATAAAGTCCATATTCTACCATGAAGAGGAGTCAAAGTTACATCCATGTTGGATATATACATACATTTTAAATGAGCAGGCTGAAGCATCCTACCCCAGAAGGACCCAAGAGGTTAAAGGAACACTCTAGTCAAAGCTAATTCATTGAATAATACATGGTGCAGGGCCTGAAGGGCGGAGCAGGACTCATTGTCATTGTATTCCTAGAACCTAGAGTCAGGCCCTGCACAAAGTATAATTCAAAGAATCAGCTTTGACTGGAGTGTTCAATGGAGACCTAAGGCTGGCCTACATGCTGGGAGCTTTTTGATGCCTATACTAAACAAGCACATAAAGAGATGTGCATCTGCTGGCACAACTACAAAAGTCTCTGCATGGATCTTTGCACAAATCAACATGCCATTTTCCTATGGCATAGCCTGTATACAACATGAATCCATAATCTGATCATATTTTTGACTCGCGTGACCAAAGAGAACATACAATCTTTTTTACCTGTTGAAATTAGCATATATCTAATATCATGCTATAATAAGATATTGTATATTGTTTTTGACCATGTGTTAGCCAATGTTTCAAGGTGAAAGGTATCAAGATGCCCAGTGGATTGCGCCCAGTGAATTGTGATTGTTCCACCCTTATATGCAGAGCTATGGTGTTTATTAACAACTCACTTAGGGGGCGATGGATTTGACATTAGCATATGAACATAATACTCTCAGTGACATCACAAGCTGGAAAGTGGGATGAAGACCCACCATCTATAAACTATTCTGCTGAAACCTCTGGGCCGGAAGTGTCAGCTATTCCTGTAGTAAAACTATGAAGCATTATATGTAGATTGTTTTGTAACATTATTATCTGACAACTGTATAGTTTTTTTGTGTGCACTGCACTTTGTGTATTAAATTTTAAAACTTAAAAAGTCAAAGCTTGTAGCCTTAAAGAACCTAAGTTTCTGAAGAGGTAGTGTTACCAGGACCCATTTTTTGTAATTGTATAGATAACTGCATAATTTTTAATCAGTAATTGGGTTTCTAAATTGTTGAGGGACTTATGTAGACACGTGCCTAATTGCCTTCTCATTTATACTATTAATGGGAGGAAGATAGGTGGCAGAAGTGATTTGAGTGAATGCCAGGGCTTTATGTGCTAAATTTGAGGCTCTCTAGCATAGGTGCAGCCCAAGTCTCTCGAGAGTGGGAGCTCATCACAGACGTCATCTGTCCAGACATGAAGACGACACACAGGGTATTGGCAGAATCTAAAGATTTGACCGCTGCCTCCACTCTCTTGCCTGGTTCCCTGCATTGTGCTTGCAGGGAGCTGTGTAGGAGATGATTCACTACAGAATTGAGATCTTGGGATAAATGAAGCACTGGCTAGTCACATATTAATAGATTTTGGACTAGCTATGATCACTCAGATCAGGTTCACCACTGTAATGCCAACACTGCATTTGTCCAAACTGGTAAGTTATCAGGAGATATTATTATGAGATCATAGAGGCTGTTAGTAGGCTGCATTGGTCATTTATCAAAGTTTAGTATTTTTTATTACTTTTATTTCACTATAAAAAAAGGTAAAAATTATTTACTTTGAAAACTAATTGTAATTAGTAGGGTTTATCCTACTAAATATACAAAGATCTCCTGGTGAGTCTGGAGATTATCTACCTAATAGTCACCAATTACTGTACTCTGAAATTATCAATGCACCTAGAATTTAGTATTTTGTATAAAAATGAACCAAATGCAAGTTATGAATTTCTGAAATTGTAGTCAATTAACACGGTTACAGTAGCTAAATACTTCCTAATTATAAATTATACATTTCTTCTAACCACATTCTTCCTGTTAATTATTTTACAATTAAAATTATTTCTACATATAATTAGCATCTTAAATCTGGAGTTAACTGCTGTTTCTGTTTAGTTAACATGGTGTGATTAGCACTAATTTATGTCTGCCTAGTGAACCTTGGCATATATCTCTGAAAGCTGTTTCCTTACTCAAAATGAGGGGAATGAGAGGTCTATAGATCACTGCTCTCTGGTGTTGGTGCATGGCTCCGGGGAAGCTGGTTATTCCATTGTCTACAACTCATCAATTTCCATACAGTATCCGAGAGTTTCTTATGCACATAATGGTACACACACAGCTATGGATCTAAGCTGGAAGATGTACTTGTTTCAGGACAAGAAGGTCCTGAAAAGTAATCTAGAGATATTATTGGAGAGATTCTTGATTCTAGGACCAAATAAGATCCCTGACATATTAGAATGATGTTACAAGTTAACTAGTGATGAGCGAACCTGTTGGAATTTAGGTTTTTGCCAAGTACAAAATCGAAATTAAAACCCTGTTCCAGGCTGGGTACTACCTGAACACTGGCTATTGGTGCGAGCAGGTGTTAACTGTTTAAAAGCCGCTCGTAGAGTCACAAGTGGCATTCAAATGTCTGCTGCCGGCATTTGTGAGAGGGTTGTCGCTCCCAGTGACATTATGAAGTACGGATTATGAAGTACGGATGCAATTTGAGTCTTCTCAACACTGCAAAAGACTCACATGAATGTGTGCAGTCTATGAAACATGGATCATTTTATGGGCTGAACGCCACTCCAGAGAGATTTACTTGATGCATGGATTCCCTGCTTCATACTGTGCTTAAACCATGTTTTCAATAAGGTGCTGATACCCCAATTCTGATATGCAGGGCAAAATACAAAAATGTGTGGAGTGGCATCAGCATTATAATCCTAGGTGGGTGCAGGCTTCAGGGGATCCGACTCTAGCTCCCAGCGTTAAAGAATCCAACATAAGTAGGCAGCAGTCCATAGAAAACAGTGATGTTTATTTCACCAGTGGAAAAAAATACAACGTTTCCGCTATCTCTATTTAGCCATTTTCAAGTATACCAAACAGTGATACAAGGCGGGTTTATATCCCCCGCAGGATGTGACATCATCAGTGAAAACAGATTAGGTTATTCATACAAATCTAATCATATTAATATATATTCACCCCATTCAGTGTGATCCAAGTGTACCTTAACCTTCGGGGTACTAGTGTTTATGCAAAAATTAATAAAGTGCCAGTTGACAGGCATCTCGGCGTACCACTCAGCCACTGTTTGTGAAAGAAAACACAGCGCATTTCTCAGAAGGGTTGCTAAGTAACCCGACTCCAAAACAAATTATATACCTCCAATCTTAATTACACTCTACATAGCGTCAGCGTCTAGTTGAACCACACATCAGAGCAGGACCAGACCATGTGCCGATGGAAGTGGGACACCGAGGTGATCAGCCGGGACCTTGCGATTGCGTTGCGGGACCAAGTAACGCCACGATCAACCTCGTCACACAGCATTACCACCCCACTAAGGTGCGGCGGGCATACATCGTTGGACAAAACCTACTCATGGGCAACAAACTTCAGACTACCCTTCAGAAGGGGCCTGGATCTGTGATGGATGCAATCTGGTTGAATATTCTAGAAACACATAAATTGGTGTAATTGTGGTTTGCATAGAACATATAAATCATTCATTATAGAGCAGGGTGCTGCTTTCTATATACATGCATTTATGTTACAGGTTGTCTATGAACAGTTTTACTTGTTTGACATATATAATTTTAGTGCTCTTCATGTCTATGTAGACTAAATCATAGCTGCCAAGCAATTTCTGTCAAGACTAGGGTTAATGTCCCATTAAGGCTCATTTCTCTAAGGTCTGTATACGTTTTATTATTTTCACATCAGTAGCGTGCCTGGCATACTGAGAAATATGAGTGTGCTGGTTTTCAGGAAGGCATTGATCTGTTGTTACCTCTGAGCCCACTATCCTACAATGAATACAAACGACTAGGATAGCATTTTCCTCCACATTAACATTCCTGCTCCATTATAACTAGATTGCATGCAGGTGTTGTGCATTAATCAGATGCATTTATATTAAGAGAAGACTGGCAAATAGAAAACCGGCAACAAAGTAACAAACAGAACTACGGAAAATCATTCTACTTCAAAACAGGTGGTTCACAACATGCAAAATCTCAAAGCTTTCAGAACCTTCTTCAGGCTGAATCCTATGTCCACTGTATGTCTGACTGTAGTGTGCCCCTTTATATTAAATAGGATTCCAATTGAATTTGGCTTAAAGTCCTGTGGATCTTTTATTATAATTTAAAATATAAAAGATAAAAACAATCATAAAAAAGTACCATAAACACAAAACCCAACATTGATTATCCCTCCACTATTATACAATATATACAAAATATTTACAAATTCACCTGTTGGTCCAGCCCAATTCACACCTAGTACACTGTAATGGACTGCAGCTAATTGATGCAATCTTCAAGGGGTTGTCTAAATTGCTTTTAATCCAAAAAGGATTTAAAAAGTACTCTTCGTTCCAAAGGAGATTGTGTTGGGAACCAGTGGACACACAGGTCATGCACCATATTATTGGAATTGTGGCTCCATCCCAATATATGACATATCACCGCTGATTGACTGTAGTCATCACATGTCATATGGACGTAAATGAAGGCCACAAAGTCCTATGGAGGGGCAGAGATAGAGGTGAGTAGTATTTCTAAAAAATAAAAAACAATAGTAGGTCCTGAGTTGACAGCCACAATATATTTATTACATGGCACATTTATTACAATCCCACCTTCAGGTCCCCTCTACAGACAATACAAAGATGTTTTTTTTAAATGTTAAAAAATATAGAATAGAAATAAAAATCCTAAATCACCTATCTCCAATTAAAAATACTTTTAAAAAATCAATGAAAATCATAACATACATTGTTATATCCTGAAAACTAAATAAAAAGTAATAAACATAAGTGTCATATAGATCACAATAGTTCCAATGGAAAAATAAAAAGTGATTAAAAGAAAGTTATAAATGTCCCACATTGATAACAATGGGAAAATAATAAGCTACAGGGGCTCAGGGTCGCGGATCGCACTTTTGTCAGACTGTGCGCCGTTTTCGGGGATTGTACGACTTGGACAGGTATTTACCAGGTGTCTGTGCTGGCATTGTCACACATGAATGTTTTTTGGTGCAGTTGCGCTGGCTTCTATGCGACACAAATCGGGGGGGGTGCCATCGGACGATCTGACTGATTCGGACTGAGCGCGGGATTTATAGAGGACCTGTCACCCAAAATTTCAGCACTAGGAGCTGCTTACTAAAGTAAGTGCTTAAAAAAATCGCCATAGTGTTAGAGTGATAGCGTTACCGGAAATCTAACACTGCGGCGGGGTACAGTGTAATCATCGGACTGTTTGCAAAGCTGTCCGATGTATTCATGAGGGGGCGGTCTGGGGCGCTGCCTCTTCCACGGCTGCCTCGCTCGCTCCATAGGCCGGTGGTGACTGCCACACGTCATGCCCCCTAACCACGCCCCAACCCCGCCCCCACATGAATACATGAATACTCGCAAAGCGGTCCGATGATTACATTGTACCCCGTCGCAGTGTTATATAGCATTACCCGAGGTTTCCGGTAATGCTATCACTCTAACACTGCGTCGTTGTTCAAGCACTAGGAGTTGCTTACTTTAGTAAGCAGCTCCTAGTGCCGAAATTTTAGGTGACAGGTCCTCTTTAACTTTCTAATTGTGTAGTAAGACAATGCACTTAGAAGCACCACTAAAAAGATGGTGAACTCTGTCAGACCTGTGCGGGGAAGCGACACGATTTAGGGTTAGCAATCTTGGTGAAATGCGGCACAGTGCGTCAGACCGCGCACTTTCGATGAACTCCGTCAGAGGGGTAAGTATATGTGCCCCATAGTGTTAAGTATGTGGTAATTCCAAAATAAATGATTTTTTTTTTAAAGGGTTTTCTTTCTATAACATTAGCATAACTACATGTTTTTATAACTTGGAATTAAACTTACTTACAAAATGAAGCTTACATGTTATTTGTGCCGCATGGCAAACAGCACAAAATTTTAATAATTTTTTTTCATCCTCTCCAGAAATTGTTAATAAAATTTAGTCAATATTGTGTAGCTACTGCAAATAGTCATTAAAAAGTACAACTTGCAGAAAATAAGCCGATGGAAAAAATTAAAATAGGTTTGGCTTTTGGAACTCAACATTGAAAAACGGATGCCTATAGGAGTTTGCATGTTGTCCCTTATCCACATATTATCCCTTATCCCCTACTACTACCCTACCTGCTCATCCAAAAAATGGACCGCAAGCAATCCAGGGACCAGTTGTCCCCTCCTCAGTTATTGATGGGTTGGCAGTCCTGCTGCTTTTTCCAAAATGTGGTTCAGCATAACTCGTCAAATAGGATAAGGGAAAAGTTTATTAATTGTCTCGGAACACAACGCATTTCGGAGTGTCAAAAACTCCTTTCTCAAGTGATGTGAGACAAAAACAGGATATACATAAAGAGCTAGGTGTAAATAAAAAACAATAAAAACAAGGGCAATAAAATGCAATAAGACAGATGGACTCAGGGATTCACAGTTGAACATTGGTAATGGTGAAAAAACATATTTCATTAAGTGGATACATTACCCAAAAGTTGATAGAACATCATTAAATATATGATAAGGTCAAAGGAATGCATAGATAATAAAATAGTTAATAAAATAGATAGACAAATAGGTGAATAAATAAGGACTAGATGATGACTGTACATGGTGGTATAAAGCTTATTGGCATGATGAATATATGGCTACGGGAGGGGGTTAAAAATAGATAATGAATGTCTAGGCTTTGGTGTAAGTGGCCAATTGACCAAAGCCTAGACATTCATGCATTTATATATCTATGTACTTATTTATTTATTTATTGAAGCTTGCATTTATGTAATTATTTATTAAATATTCAATTTTTTCGTTGATCTATCTATTTATTTGCTTTTCTACTGATTGTAACTTCACATATCCAAATTATGACTTTTTAATTAATTATTTTTACAAATGTCTCACCATATAGCGTTATATACTGAAGTTTGTATACCCCATTATCCCTTTTTAGACAAACTTTTTTTTTTGTCCCTATGACAATTGGATTTTCAAAAATGTTTGCAGTAATGGGAACAAGGATTATCAATAAAGCTTCATTACAGACACCTTACAGCTGATCATTGCAGTCTGAGACTAAAGTAAAGCATTCAGAGAGATTTATCAGAGCTCACAGAGGTCCGTCTGTAACTAGGGGTTGTCTGTAAGTCGTATGCCCTTAAAGGGTTTTTTTTCACAAAGTAAGTTAGGGTGTAACTTGCTGATCAGTGGGAGTCTAGGTGCTGAAACCCCCGCAGATCGCGAGAACGAGGGGTCCAACCAACTCCTCGACGCTCCTCAGACTAATGGAGCAGACTGCCACACATGACCGTTCTGCTCCATTAATCTCTATGGAGCTGACAGAGATCGCAGAGCGCGGCGCTCAGCAATAGAGATTAATGGAGGAGAACGGTCATGCGCGGCCGTCTGCTCCATTAGTCTGAGGAGCGGCCAGGGGTCGGTCAGACCCCTCGTTCTGCCGATCTGCGGGGTTCTCAGCACTGGGACCCCCACTGATCAGCAAGTCAGGCCCAAGTCAAGCATGCATTCTGCGGATCCATTCATTGCTAAGGGAGTGTTGGCAGTTGTTTTGCACCGCTCTTGGGAGTCTTCAGCAATCCCATTCCATGTTAATGAGAGTGCCAGATAGCCAAGTGGTTGCCACTTTCCAGCACTCGCTTAGTTTTGAATAGACAACCAGAATGCATGCTTCAGCTGCTGCTCCATCATCATGATCAGTAGGGGTCACAGCGATCAGACCCCACTGATCAGATTATTATCATTCACAGGATGGATCCCTTGTAAGCATCATTCCTCACAAATAGTAAGGTGATAGGGTGCGTAATTCATAACAATACACTTCATATAGTCTATTGGTTACACTATTGGTTACAGCTCTACATCAAGAAAATACAATTTAGAATAAACACTACAGTTAGAAGGGATTGGTATAATTTTAATAAGTGACCCCCAGTGTATTGTTCAATAACTTACCTTATCTTCTTCATCCAACTCTCCTGAATTTCCTTCTGACCTTTGCCTCCAAACAGATGTCTGGTAAGAAAATAACCATAAATCTCCCTACAGTAGTGAGATGAGGCCTACCACATAATTACATTATATAAATCATATTGGCTACTTCTGAGAAAAAGCTTAATAATCTAATAATAATATAATAATAATATAATAATATTGGTGCTCTTTATATGCTGAATATTTGAATAAATAAAACATTTAAAACTTTTTTGTGTAAAGTTTGGCGTGTGTTGCTTTGTACTGCAACAGGACATCATAAATTGCAAGGGATTAGTTTTTACTTTTGTTGGGAAATGTGGCACCAGTCAACCAAGCTGGACTTGGACTAGGATTATTAGTTGCAAAATTCCATGGCGGAATGCCATGGAAAAAATTATAATTTTAAGGAAACTAATTCTAATTTTCTTTTCTACTATAAAGTATATGATTTTTTATAAACTTTTTCTCTACTTTGGTTGACTAAAACCCCATTACACTCATCCATCTCATTGGTGAGGCAGTTGTCCTTTCCCTGGCAATGGCAGTAGGCCAGGAAGTGTTGGCTGCAGCAGGTCCTATGAGACCAATCATTGGGTTCTGAGGACATAGATCAGTGATATCACCAGGGCATACTTAGCGCACTGACTACGTGTCTGCAATGACCACCAAAAGTGCTGGAGCACAGATGATCATTGAGATTGGAACCGGGAGCTGGTTAAGTACACTTAATTTTTATTTTTTCACTATTTTTGCTCACTCTGGCTGGGGCGGGAGTTTTCCAAGATTCCTAGTAACATCCGTGCAATCATTGTCTTCTGTCTGCAGAATGTGGCTTTGCTTCTGCTGTATTAGGACTGATGGAGCTTCCTCTGCAGCTCAACTCTGTCCAGCAAACTTGAGTGATGGCAGGTCCAGTCAGTAGCTGGGGACGTCATCCAGAAACTCCTTTATATATGTGCCTAGTTCCATAACACCTTACTGGATTCTTCTTATACCATTCCCTATTTCGGCCTGCTGTTGCTTTTCTATACTGTGTATCCGACTTCTGCTTCGTTATTTGACCATTCTCCTTTTTATACAATTTTGTGCTTCACCTTCATCTTGGATTTGATACAGTTCTTTCTGACTTCGCCTGTCTGTTAGTTATCTATTTCACAAATAAATCAAGCGCTATTCATATGGAGGTAGGTTGCAAAAAGTTTCTTCTTTATATATATCCATTTCCGGACAATAAAGGTGTTTTTCAATGGTAAAATGGCCACATATACATTCACCCCCGTACAGCGTTATCACAGTCCATTACTCTAGTGCCAGATAGGGACTTCCAGGCTGAAACACACGTGTACAGCTACTTCATTGAGCAGAACGGCGTCAAGTGTTTCATGTGATGTTTTGGGGCGTGACCCCTTCCCCAGAGGTTGGCAAGGTTGGAGACCCAAAGTTCAGAGCACCCTGGGACTGGCCAAGCCTGTATATATTTTGTTTGGTGTCAGTTATCTATTGTCTGTCCCTTTCTGCTTTGTCCTCTATCCTATGTACTTAGTCAGTGTAGGGATTGTCAATCAGAAGTCCCTATCCAATAGGGTTTGCGAGGCGGATTGTGGGTTACTCTAGAGCCTGCACACCCTTCTCTATCTTGAGTAGCTTTACTTAAAATAAAATTCATCCATATGAATAAAAGACACCTAGCCTTTAATCAGTGTACCAAAATTGGAGTCACACAGCAGTATAATAAAACGCAAGTAATGCGGGAGACACAGACTGTAAGTCACTTTGAGGGGGATGGACTATCACCATGATGACTATCTGCATAGCAAACACCTTGTAAAGAGCACATTTCAATGCAAATACATTTCTAATGTGAGCATGATAAAAATGATTAATTACTGTTGCTTTTCCCCCCGTACAAGAGTGAGCAATCCACAATGTGATGTTGTTAATGGTACTAAATAAATCAATGTATGATAAAAGAGAAATCTGAATTAAATTAGCCAGGCTGTTTTCATTTATGTTATACCATAAAGGCGCATAATGTTTATAATAATTCTTTTTATCCGGGAGAAGAGCAGTATATGGGGAAATGAAACACAAGAACAAACAAGCCGTGTTCTAGAAGAGACGACGGCCTTATTCAGCTCGGTGGAATAACCCAAGACAAATGAGATTTTTCGGCACCTGAAATGTCTGTTAATAATCCACCAACTAGCCTCTGCAAAGTGTAATTAAGCATCTGAGAACTTTGCATCATGGGGAACAGTAGGTGTGGGAGCTACACGAAAAGGCATTCATCTAAGACTGGATCCAGAAGCAGAAGGGAGTAAAAGCTGGCCAAACACCGTGCCTCACCGACACCTGCTGTCATTGAGTTGTCCTCTTCTGTCATGCTGGGAAAATTGTAATCTCAAACATAAGAAAAATGAATTAAGCGCACTGTATCATCATCCAGGCCGTGCCAACCCAAGAGGAAATATGTAAATCTATATGTATATGCTGCTATCAGGGGCATAACTTGAGGTGGTGCAGAGGTTGCGGTCGCACCTGGGCCCAAGAGGTTTAGGGGGCCCTAATGGTGTCACTTTCCCATATGAGAAGACTATTACTATAAACCATACAGTATAGTCAGGGCCTGGCACAGACTTTGGACTGGAGCCCATCAGTTTCTAGTTATGCCACTGGCTGCTATTGCTAAGGCTGTCCCCTATAACATCCAGCATGACTTCGTAAGAAAGCCTTATGACATAATGTGGGTTAATAGCCACATCTATAGCCATATCTATCTTATATCTATATCTGTAATTGGGTGCACCCTTTCATGACCTGTGTCACCGACCAGTGCCATTCACACATGTTTGATTGACAGTTCCCTGTTAAAACTGAATGACAGCCTGGTTGAACGCTCTAAAACTGGAGGATGAAACCTCCAGGAGACAAGAAAGGAAAAAACACACAAAATGTGTTAGCCTAGTGTAGTATGTTAGTAGGCAAGTGATAGCTATAAGGTAGGAAAGCTTATCATCTTGTTGCATAAAGGTATGTACATGTAATAGTTGTGGCAGGCAGCAGCGACCTCCAAGCCTCAACGTTCCCGTTCCAGATGCACAGGATCGCTGGAATATAATGATGTGGAGCCAAGGGTTATATGGAGGAAAGTGCCGACGCTCAAACAAAGACCTTGAGAATTCGATTGTAATGTCCAGTATATGGAATTTTATTGTCATAGAAAATCAAACGGCAGCGCGTTTCGGCTCAGTACATGAGCCTTTGTCAGGTAATTGTGAGCCTGACTAAGGCTCATGTACTGAGCCGAAACGCGTTGTCGTTTGATTTAATATAACACAGTAAAATGACATATACAGTATTCAATATTACTTTCAAGTTCTCAAGGACTTTGCTTGAGCACTGGCATTGAACCCCTGGGTCCCCATCATTTGTTTAAACTGAGGGTGCACCAGACCTCATAGCAATGCACCAAATGATTTCTCTCTACATGCAGGTCACTGATATGTCTAGAAAGGTGTGCTGATGATGCAGGTCAGGACAGTGGGAGTCATCAGTCATTCGCCGGTGCTCAAGAGCTCATGCTCCGACCTCCTGATGTATCTGGCAACCAGACAGCAAAGTGTACAATTCTACACCAGGCTCTGTCCAGAGTACAATTGCACCTTAGTCTGCGAAGTTGCAGTCTTGAAAGTTTGCAGGCTATAGTGAGTATGTAGGTGCAGGGCAAGAACAGCCCGAGCCGTCCCACTCTGCTTCTGGCCATGTCACCTTCATGCCCCTCCATGCCCCCCATGGCATGGAGGTGGAGTAATAATCGCAATGCAAGAAAACTGGCCTACAAAAGCACCCCCCTATATATGTTTGGTTTACATGTGAGTGTAGAGTTAACAGGTTCTCTTTAAAAGGGTTGGCCACTTAACTTCATTTATTTTGTAATGTGTGTATAAGTGGTGGGGGCAGGATATTAGATAATTTGCCAAAATACATCTATTAATAGATCTGCTTCCCTTTCTTGATATGTAAAATGAAACGTCCTGTCTTTTACCTCATCAGCCAGACACTCCTGTCCATAAAATGGCCGCAGATAGAGGGTCATGTGATCTCTAATTGTCCATGAACAATCGCCCTGCCAGGACCTTATGGCAGCATTTATGAATATAAGATAGAGGTCCTGGCAGGGCGATTGCTCATCCACACTTACACACAAATTACAGAAAACGTGAGCTAAAGTGGCCAAACCCATTAAGTGTACTGCCCACTTTGACTACACAGTGAAGGTCCTATAACATAGTCCTATTTTTGTTTCTTAGATGAAGAAATGCAAACCATTTTAATTGAAAAGATTATTCTTATATCCGTGAAGTCGCATTTATTTTTTTATGTTAATAAATGCTGAGCTCGTGTGTGAATGAAATCATATCTCAGACTTTTCCCTGTAATCAGCTCCCAGGAGCCCAAAACGGGGAATTTGAACACAGTGTCTGACCATTCACAAGTAATGCAAACTCAGTGCTTTAAATGATCTGTGTTAAATCTATAAAACCTATGTTTGTTAAGCTGTAAGCAAATATGTGCAATGTGCTGAACAAGATGTTCATTATGTTTGGTTAAAAATTCAGCTCTGCTAAACTAAAGGCTCAACAAATGAAATTGCATTATCTCCATATTGACCGAATCTTAAAAGTCATCAATGAAATTAGGGGTAAATGGAGGAAATTTGCAGTGACCTTAATTAAAGCTTTGTATTGGTTTAGGGAGGCGATATATTGGGTGAATCCTTTTGTTTTAATGATTTGTTGAAGTGGTAAGGTCAATAGACTGGACTAAAGCAGACAAAACACTACATGACTAGAACAATAGGAGCTGATACATTTGACCACATCCTTGGACAACTGAGCAGTGGAGTAGTTCTCTCCAATGCAAAATGTTGTCTTCTCCAGTTTGAATCCACACTAGAAAATATTAAAAAATGTTACTAAAAATATTTTAATCGCATACATCACCCTTGAAAAACTTTGCAGAAATGAATAGTACACTGGGGCACATCTACCACGAGGCGAGATAAGCATATTGCCTCAGGCGGCAGATTGTAGAGCCATGATAGAGTCTGTAGAATGACGGATTACTAGAAGAACCTGCCAAATGGGGGCAGACCTGTACTATCAGAAAAGAACCAATTGCAGCTGTTCAACCTTTCATCGGAGACTTGGGACAGATTCCCACATACACTGTTAAGTATACAGTAGACATGTTTTTTAACAAAAGCTCTGTGTTATATGGTTTGCGAAATAATCAATACGAAACTTTACCTGGCTCCCTGCCAGAATCTTCAGCCAAGTCCCGGGGGGTGGGGGGCATTTCAAATCCTCTCTTTGCTCCGTCCCTCCGCTCATCAATACTCACTACAGAGGTCATGAGGGGGAAGGAGGAAGAGAGGGAAGATCTGACAGGGGATTGAAAGAATATTGATGAACAGAGCGACGGAGCAAAGATATATGCAAAAAAAGGTGCACGTTAGAATTTGACATGTCCTTTCCCCCAGGACTCTGCTGAAGATTCTAGTAAGTTTCCTATTGACTATTTCTCAAACCAAATAACACAGATCTTTTTTAAAAACATGTCTGTTATATTCTTAACAATGTTTGTAGGAACCTGTCCCAAGTAAAAAAAATTGTCTTCTGGTGACAGGTTCCCTTTAAGGCACGGATACATTTGATAAGCAGAACCACACAGCAAAGATGGTTCTGTCTGGGGCGCTATATATGACACATACATCACACCGCCCTCCTCCCTCCACAGGAGGCTTGAAAAGGCAGCAGAGAAAAAGAGAGCAGCACCCTCCCCTCTCTAGGGACCTGTAAGTTACCTTCTGTGGGTCCTGCTAGCAAGATGGAATCCTGCAGATTTAACAGTGGAAAGCAATTAGGAATGAATGAGAAAGGATGATAAGATAAGTAAGTGCAGAAATATATGCTCTTATCATATAGTATTAACTCAGGCTGGGACTGGCCCAGAGGTGAACAGATGAAATCCTTGGTGCGGCCCAGAGCTTAATGGTCCTCCCAGCTCTCACTGTACCTTATAAAGATATTCAGCATCATCTCCATCCTATGTGTTCATATTATAAAGTAACAACCACCATGCATGTGGTGACCAAGACATTATCTAAAATATGCTAATGGATTTCACATAATATTTGCTTAATAAAGTACAATTGCGGGCTCCCAAGATTCAAGGTAATGTTGGACCATAGGCATCCCATGCCGACGCTGTATTCTCTTATACTAGATATGATTTGATTTATGCAGAAATATTTTAAAAAGTTAGTGACTTTTTAATGCAAGTACAGCACTTAAATGGCGTTTCCATATTAGATGTCATCTCCGCCGCCTTGTGACTTCATCAGGAGTCGGCAATCTGTTGTTATATATCAGCTAGGAACCTCTCCGGGGCTCCCATAGCTGTGACAGGGTGATCTACACTAATACAGATCCCCTACACCAGTGATGGCGAACCTTTTGGAGACTTTTTGGTGCCCAAATTACAACAAAAAAACACAAATTTATTGCAAAGTGCCAACACAGCAATTTAAGGAGTAACTCTCTGTTGTACCACAAATTCAACAGAAAAAGGACCTCCATTGATAAACTGCCCCTGACCATACCTACTCACTCTTTCTACAGTCCAAAGAAGCCAAGGATGTGTTGCTTAAAAATAACACAGGGAGTTGCATCTACATTGCCTGTGACTGCAGGTGAATTCTTTGAGTCATGTCTGAGTGCCCACAAAGAGGGTCCTGAGTGCCACCTGTGGCACCCGTGCCATTGGTTCGCCACCACTGCCCTACACTATCTAATACAGTAGCATTGCAGTATATTGTAACAACGATTAGACCCTCTAGGTGAGGAATTAATAAAGAAATTAAATTGGAAAATGTTATAACTTTACATTGAATAAACAATATCACTTATTTGCTGAAAGTGGACAACCCCTTTAACTTCACTGGATTTGGAAATTTGGAATATTAAATACTGACTCCAGGAAATAAAACTTCTCAAATGACAAACCCTCATATATCTCTACAAATGGAAAAATCTTTCAAAAAATTCTGGCTTTTAGAAGGTGGGGAATGAAAAATCAGAAACATAAGACGGAAAAGAGGTTAATCTATCAGATTAATTATTCAGGAACTACAGTGACTGCTGGAGCAGACAGAATCATGGCAAATGTTTTGTAAGATTTGGCAAACCTGACCATTGCCTTTTCGGTTGTTTCTAATTCTCATCTATATTTGAAAAACTTAGAGTGCCCAATTTCTAAAGAGCAGAAATGGCCTCTTTGGCTTGTAGCCCTGGCATGTGGATGCTTAGTGGAAGCTAAATCATACAGTATATAAGTCTAGAATAGTCTAGAATTAGACTATTATAGGGATTGTACCAGGATAACAGATAACAATATTTTGTAAGTGGTGAGGATCCAACTTATGGGACCACCACCAGTCATGAAAACGAAACCCCCAACAATCTATAGAATGGGGGGTTCTGTTGTCATTAATGGACATTGGAGGGTTGCCAAGCGAATCACTGGAAATTGTAGCACACAATGATATCTCCGGCAGTCCTATTCAATGTCTTTGTGAGTGTCTTTGTGCAATTTCGGACACTCCCATATGATTGAATGGTGTGGCAGGACACATGCTCAACCTGACACTCCATCAATTAGTTAGAACGGGACCCTCAATCTATGGATTTCTGGGGGTTTATTTTTCAGGATTGGTGTGGGTCTAAGAAGTTAGACCTTCACCAATCATCTTGTTATAACTTTCAAAGTTGGTACAACCCCTTTAATGTCTTATTTTTAGGATCATTTAATGAGTTATTGCATTGAGTATTCAAACTTAGGCCTCATGCATACGACTGTATACATTTTGCACGTTAGTTTTAGTTGCCGTTTGTCACGCGCATGTAACCCATATACCACCGTAAAGTGGGCGTATCCACAAAAAATATGGTGGTCTGGCAGCCATGTGACTGGTCTCCTGGGCAATCCACTATAAAAAGGGTCTGTATATGGTGGACAACACTGTATGTAGGCTGGGTTTATTTGTACTCCCATAGACGTCTATGGAGAGACCTACCACAAAAACATTAAAAAAAAGGACATGTTCTATTTTTTAAGTTGCGGTCTGACAACCAGTTTGTGGTGCGGTTAGAAATTCGGTGACCAGATACATAGCCATATTTCCTGCTAAAGTCAATAGGGCATTTTTTTAGATACAAACACATATGTGTGCAGGAATCACGTGTAGTGTTTGTCCTGGAAAAAGGATAACTGTATAATTAAAAACAAATTATGTTGGTTTCAAATATAAAATAAAAAAAAAATTAACTTTTTAAACAAAATCTGAAGATACATTTCCTATCGATAAAACAAGCCCAATATAAGCCTGGTCTTATATGTATCCCATGATCTGTACAGCGCTGTGCAATATGATGGCGCTATATAAATAAAGCTCCATTATTATTATTATTATTATTATATATTCATAGAAGGTAATTGCAGAGGAAACATAATCATCTATGGCGGAGCTGTTACCAAAGTTATATATATATATGTATATACATATATATATATACACACATGTTACATCCCTATCATGTTAGTTAGTCGCATAGGCCAAAATTTTGTGCTTCCAAATGTATCACACAGTGAGACACACTTCTCGCTCATTTCCTTTTCCTCGCTGTCATGGCACAGGAATAATTAACTGCGCATATGACATTCATTAATGCATTAGTATGCTTTATCGGGCATGATTAAAATTTCATTGGGTAAAGCAGGAGGAAAGGATCTCGGTTCACCTTTCTGCTTGAGAAGATAAAAACTGAGGTGACTAAACCAAGGAGTAAAAAACATGTTTATCAAGGAGACTTCATTATCATGTATACAGCACACTACAGGACACATGTATGCATAAACATCGCACATACAGTATATACCATAAACACAGTATATAAAGTACAGAATAACATACACACTGCAGGTCTAGTATACCATTAACATTACACATATAGGGGCTTATTTACCAAGGGTCCCGCGGCTGGATTTCTGACGGGTTTTTCGACTTTTCGGGGATCGCGTTTAGAAGGGGATTGTGTCACACGCAATTGCATTTTGGCGCATCGGCGCCAGCTTTCATGCGACATAAATCGGGGAGTGGGCCGTCGGACGATCCAACTGATTTGGACTGAGGGCGGGATTTAATATTCAAATTGTGTCGCAACCAATGCACTTACATGATTGTGTCGCAACCAATGCACTTACATGCAGAAGGTTTACTCCGGTGGACCTGAGCGGGGAGCGACACATGCAGGATATCGGGCGCACGCTCAGAGTGATTCATGGCATAATCCATAATCGTCGGACATGCTGTGCCTATAGTATCTCATGAACTGAACATATAGATCACACATCGCACATACAGTATTTTGTGAGCTTCAATGTACACTATATGATAAAAACGGCACATATATTATAACATAACATTACATATATTATGCTTTAACATTTCACATGCAGTAAACTGTAGAGTATATAACACAAAGGGGCAGATTTACCCATAAAACAATACATGTAATGGCATATGGCCTGCTCTATCCCCAGCGCTGATCTGTGCACTGCAGGACGCCGACCTGCGTCTCTGCATGTCGGTGTAAGGAAGGTAAGTATTACTTTTTTTAATTACATTTACTAGTCCATGGGGGGGGGGGGAGCAGGAGAAGCATATAATCCATAGGGTAGGGGTTCATATAATCCATGGGGGGTTAGGAGATGCTGCATATAATTAATCTATGGGCAGTGAGGGGGCCAAGCTGTATATAATTAATTCATGGGGGGGAGGGGGACTGCATAGAATTCATGGGGGCTGCATAGAATTAACCTATTAGCCCTTATGGGGCGGTCTGGGCTGTATATAATTAATCCATGTGGGGAGGAGAACTGCATAAAATTCATGGGGGGGCTGCATATAATTAATCTGTTAGCGGTGAGGGGGGCCCAGGCTGTATATAATTATTCCATAGTGGGAGGGGGAGCTGCATATAATTAATCTACAGATGGTGAGTGGGGTCCGGGCTGTATGAAATTAATCCATGGGAGGTAGGAGGTCTGCATATAGTGAATCTATGGGAGGTGAGGAGGCTGCATATAGTGAATCTATGGATGGTGAGGAGGCTGCATATAGTGAATCTATGGGTGGTGAGGAGGCTGCATATAGTGAATCTATGGGTGGTGACCGTAAATTTACACATGGGGTTCTCAGGGACTGGGGAGGTGCGGCATAGCACTACGACGGAGCAGTGGTGCACACTTTAACACTCGGGTGCATGTCAGACTAGAAGCATTGCAAAATACAGTGCAGTGCGCTCTAGAGGTAATTACACAACGCAAACTTAGCGATCTGTATGAAACAGGATAAGAACTGTAATGATATGTTATGACACAGTCGGATGTACGGTCAGCATGGGAGCATGTGTTGTCCTTCCTGACTATCAGCATTGTATAGTAACAGCTGTTGCACCCGTACCTGTTGTAATGAGATCCAGAAAAGCGATATTTAACTTAACACACTGTGTAACAACAGTCAACGGGTCCTCATATAATTCTACATGAGGAAAAGGGCTGACCTTAACTAAATTATCCGGGAAGATATGGGCTTCCTGGACCTGGATGACACCTTACTAGTAGAATAGGGAAGCCAGGAAAAGGCAATGTCCACGATCAATATATTAGTGATACATGCCCCCAGCCATTAGTCTATCCATGACTCAGGACAATGTCCAGCTTAGACGTTACGCACTAGCTTTAGCATATTATCCACATGCAGGAATAGTCCTTCCCAGTCAACTATATCCACCCCCATCTTCCAAATTGCCCCAATCACCACAGACGCAACATAGCCGTAATACTGCTGGATAATTTTGGCAACCCAGACAGCCATTTATTAATAAGAATACAGTGAAACATTAATCACCAAATAGCATAGACTCCAATGTATTATTGTAATTGCCAACAAAAGCAGTAAGAGCTAAACTTTCAGACGTCCCTGTCTATTTCTGCACACTGGTTAGTCCTGACACACTATAACCTGTTGTTCTGAGGGACCAGACTAAATTCACCGTTGCAGTATGGCTATTATACCCACTTAGTGACCACAACCAGATAAGATTTGTGACTATACTGTTGGCACAATTAAGCGAGACTGATGAAGGTTATGCGTGCAGCTGTTCACATGGGCTTGAGAGCCTAAGCTGCGTTGTCAGGCCATTAACGCGACAAAAAGTCATTAGCTTGGCCCTACTCTCATCCCACCCACCCCCGTATTCACGTGAAGGGAATGAGCCGTGACCTGGCTTGTTATTATAGACATATGTCCGGGTATCACTTGTCCTGACTTCAATCAGTCTGGGTGTGGCATGGTTCCTAAGCCGCACCTGCTGTTTGCTAATCTTGTGTAGATATTTCTCGCGGATCCAATCGTATTTGTTTTGCATCCCCCAAGTATTTTATTTCAATACTCCGAAGCAGTGACCGGGGGCCTTTTCCTCTCTGTCCGGCAACTTCTTGCTTCCCTGAGTGTCTTGTACAACGGCCACGTTATGCCTCGCCTCCGTTGGCTGCTGATGACCGCAGCCTATAGACCAGTTTAACACTAGGCTGAACACTTCTTATACCATTATTGCGGTATTTGACCGGTTATTTGGAGTTTGCATCTCGTACTACACACTAGTGATCAAATGATCACTGTTGCATAATGCTTAAGTATGTGGTTAGAAATATCAAATAGGTGCATCATACCCATTTGGTGGACGGCACCCAGCCGGTCTCCCCATTATATGTCTTTGGGAGCAGTGAGCTTCTTCCCCAAACATCGGTGGAGTGCCAGCGTTGCTAACATTGTTTTACAAATCTGTAACCCCTTTAAATGTAGTAGGCCAAGTTTAACAACAGTTTTAACTCACGACCCTTGATTGCCATGCAATCGTATGTCAACTCGGAGTCTATTTAGACGGTGGTTTCACACCGCTCATCGACCGCCACTATCGGACGCAATGAAGTCGGTTGGTTCCCCCCCTTCTTTCCGAACCTGTTGAGTGCATAAATGTTCGGTAGACCGTATCCCGAACATTGCTTTTCGTTTAGTCGTCAGCGATCACCATCGTCTATAGCGATGCTAGTGATACCATGTCGGCACATTGCATCACTAGAATTGCGTTTTGGATGTTTGACACTTAATGTACGAGTGCACGGATACAATGACCCTATAAATTTCAGGTTTGTTACTATTATCTGATGCGTATTAGGTCGTTCTCTTCAGGCCTACCTCTCCGACACTTACTCCCCTGAACGCGGTGGTCATTGGCACACCGTTCCCTGGCACGTCTTTGTGACCTCTATCTGGGATTTCATACAGCAGATCATCAGCAGGGCATTAACAGGATGTTCAAGATAGTGCCAGAAATCACTGACAATCATTGTTATACTCTCCTGGCACGTATGATTTACTAGATCTGACTGTATCATACCCAAGCTGCGTTTGCATCTACCCTGACCCACCCTCTGAATGTAGTCAGCTTCAGGGCCTATGCGTCCAGTCAGTCAATATTTCATAGTACTACCACCCCCACACAGTTCTGCACCCTTAATGTAATCTCACACCCCTCATTCACTCAATATCAGTTTATTGATTGCACGCCCGCCAAAGCATATTCTTTCCCGGTCATCCGACAACGACATGAATCTCCATCTCTAAAAAATTTATATGCGGTAGGAAGCTCTTTAAGGTTGATCATTCTATACACACGCATGCCAGGGAAACCGATGGGACTCTAGGTTTTTCGCATTCTTGTTTTCATACCCCCCCCCCAATCGTAAAAGTGTGCATGAAAAAGTAAGAATTCATAAATTTATCACTTTCCATGTGTAATTAGCAGGCTTGCACTATGCATCACATAAATCAACTACACGCTCCCTTATGCAGATGTATAGTGACACGCCATTCTCCATCCATTCTAATGTAGCATTGACAATATGTTCATGTTCTCACCTTATCTACCAATATTAAAAAAGAAACAAACCAATCTCTCCATGACAGGGACAGACATGATGTGCTACACTATGCGCCATCATACTACATAGATTATCCACTCCCTAGGATGCCCGGAACAGATATCTCCATAACTTGCTTCCACATAGATACTCCAATGGAATAATTAAAAATATCAGACATTCCTTTAATATAGACGCATAAAGCATCTATATAAACCATATTAAATCAAGACAAAATGCAATAAGATATATCTTTCATACATGTGAACTGTGTGAGGATTTTATCTGAAGGAACTTCCTTATGATTCCTGAAATTTTAGCTGAACGCTTACGCAAATAAGCTGTAATGTCGTACATGTACCAGAAGGAGAGCCATGTTCATAGCAGAGGACTGTCACTCAGTATATCTTATCTGCTGTCTATGTGTTAGCCTGGAGAAGTTTGACAGAAACATTAAAGACACTGTGTGTTATCCCAAATCCTCCCAGTCCCTGAGACCCCCATGTGTAATGGACGTCAGAGGGCCTCTCTAATAATGGCAGGAGTATTGGAGGGTTTGGTCTGAAACATATCACAGTGGCTTCCTCTTCAATTGTGAAATCTTTCCCATTGACTGGATGCTCAGCGACAGGAGTCCCTAAAGAGAAGGTGGAGGTTATAGATGGTTTACGCTTCCACCTTCTCCTTTCCTCACTTCATAGCTTTGAAGAGCGCTAAAGTAGTGAATGGAGGCCATTGAGTGACAAAACCTCAGTGGAACCACGTAGCAGCATAGATTCTTAATATCAGCATTCCTCCTCACCACCCATAGATTCACTATATGCAACCTCCTCAACCACCCATAGATTCATTAATATGCCAGCCCTCCTCACACCCATAGATTCACTTAGCAGCCTCCTCACCACCATAGATTCATTATGCAGCCTCCTCACCACATAATTCATATATGCAGGCCTCCTACCACCCATAGATTCACTATATGCGCAGCCTCCTCACCACCCATAGATTCATTATATGCCAGCCTCCTCACCACCCATAGATTCTTATATGCAGCCTCCTCACCACCCATAGTACCTTCATATATGCAGCCTCCTCAACCACCCATAGATTCATTATATGCAGCATTCTCACCACACCCATAGATTCACTATATCAGCCCCTCCACCACCCATAGATTCATTATAGGCAGCCTCCTCACCACCCATAGAATCATATATGCAGCATCCTCACCACCCAATGATTCATTATATGCAGCCTCACTCACCACCATAGATTCATTATATAGGCAGGCCTCCTCACACCCATTCATTATATGCAGCTACTCACCACCCATAGATTCACTATAATGCACCTCCTCACTACCACCATAGATCACTATATGCAGTCTCCTCACCTCCCATAGATTCACTATATGCAGCACCTCACCACCATAGATCATTATATGCAGCACCTCACCACCAAAGAGTCACTATATGCAGCCTACTCACCACCCCTGATTCACTATTGCAGACCTCCTCACCACCCCTAGATTCATAATATGCAGCCTCTCAATGAATCTATGGGTGGTGAGGAGGCTGCATATAGTGAATCTATGGGTGGTGAGAATGCTGCATATAATGAATCTATGCTGCTACGTGGGTCCACTGAGGTTTTGTCACTCAATGGCCTCCATTCACTACTTAGCGCTCTTTCAAAGCGATGAAGTGAGGAAAGGAGAAGGTGGAAGCGTAAACCATCTATTACCACCACCTTCTCTCTAGGGACTCCTGTCGCTGAGCATCCAGTCAATGGGAAACCCGTAGCAACCGCTACGGCTGCTACGGCGGTAGTTACGCCACTGCCTTCTCTCTAGGGACTCCTGTCGCTGAGCATCAAGTCAATGGGAAAGATTTCACCATTGAAGAGAAGCCACTGTGATATGTTTCAGACCAGACCCTCCAATACTCCTGCCATTACTATAGGGGCCCTGACCTTCCATTACACATGGGGTCTCAGGGACTGGGGGCATTTGGGATACACAGAGGTGTCTTTAATGTTTCTGTCAAACTTCTCCAGGCTAACACATAGACAGCAGATAAGATATACTGAGTGACATGTCCTCTGCTATGAACATGGCTCCTCCTTCTGGTACATGTACGATATTACAGCTTATTCTGCGTAAGCGTTCAGCTAAAATTTCAGGAATCATAGGAAGTCTTCAGGATAAAATCCTCACACAGTTCAATGTGATTGAAGAGAAATATAATATATGTATTGCATTTGTCTTTGCAGTTAATATGGTTTATATAGATGCTTTATGCGTCTATAGTAAAGGGAATGTCTGATATATTTTAATGATTCCAGTGGATATATCTATGTGGAAGCAAGTTATGGAGATATCTGTTCCGGGCATCCTAGGGGAGGATATCTATGTAGTATGGTAGTCGATGGCGCATAGTGTAGGCACATCATGTCTGTCCCTGTCATGGAGAGATTGGTTTGTTTCTATTTTTAATCATTGGTAGATAAGGTGAGAACATGAACATATGTGTCAATGCTACATTAGAATGGATGGAGAATGGCGTGTCACTATATATCTGCATAAGGGAGCTGTATGTTGATTTATGTGATGCATAATGCAAGCCTGCTAATTACACATGGAAAGTGATAAATTTATGAATTCTTATTTTTTCACACTTTTACTGATTTGTATGAAAACGAATGCGAAAAACCTAGATTCACATCTGTTCCCTGACAGCGGCTGTATAGAACTGATCAACTTAAAGACTTCCTCCGCATAAATTTATGAGATGGAGATTTCATGAAGGTGGTAAGTAATTACTTTTTTAAGTACATTGAGAGACTAGGGGGGAGGTGGGGGTGGGAGTAAGGAGAAGAACGAGAAGAACAGAGCTGGGGTAGGGGTTCATATAATCATGGGGGGGGTTAGGAGGAGCTGGCATATAATTAATCTTATGGGCCAGTGAGGGGGCCAAGCTGTATATAATTAATCCATGGGGGGAGGGGGACTGCATAGAATTCATGGGGGCGCATAGGAATTAACCTATAGCCCTTATGGGGGTGGTGGGCTTGATATAATAATCCATGTGGGGAGTGAGAACTGCATAAAATTCATGGGGGGGGCTTCATATAATTAATCTGTTAGCGGGTGGGAGGGGGCCCAGCGTGTATATAATTATTCCAAGTGGGAGGGGGAGGAGCTGCATATAATTAATCTACAGATGGGTGGTGGGGATCCGGGCTGTATGAAATAACATCATGGGAGGTAGGGGGGTCTACATATAGTGAATCTATGGGGAGGGGAGACTGCATATAGTGATCTATGGGTAGGATGAGGAGGATGCATATGTGAATCTATGGGTGTTGAGAGGCTGCATATAGTGAATCCTAGGGTGGTGAGGAGAGCTGCATATAATGAGCTATATGGGTGGTGCGTGGAGAGTGCTGCATATAGTAATCTATGGGTGGTGAGAGATCGGCCTGCCTATAATGAATCTATGGGTGGTGGAGCGATCTGCATATAAGTGAATCATTGGGTGGTGAGGAGGAGGTGACATATGAATGAATCTATGGGTGGTGGATGGCTGTTGAGAATGCAGCTATTAATGAATCTATGGGTGGTTGAGGAGGCTGCATATATGAAATCTTGGGTGGTTGGGAGGCTGCAATATAGAATCTATGGGTGGTGAGGAGGTGCATATAATGAATCTATGGGTGGTGAGGAGGCTGCGCAGATAGTGAATCTATGGGGGGGCAGGAGGGCCTTGCATATAGTGAATCTATGGGTGGTGAGGAGGCTGCATCATAATGAATCTATGGGTGGTGAGGAGGCTGCATAAAGTGAATCTATGGGGTGAGGAGCGGTGCATATTAAAATGTATGGGTGGTGAGAATCTGCATATAGTGAATATATGGGGTGGTGAGGAGGCTGCATATAAGGAATCTATGGAGTGGTGGGAGGTGCAATTAGAATCTATGCTGCTACGTTGGTCCACTGAGGTTTTGTCACTAATGGCCTCATTCACTACTTTAGCGCTCTTCAAAGCTATGAAGTGAGGAAAGGAGAAGGTGGAAGCGTAACCATCTATAACCTCCACCTTCTCTTAGGGACTCCTGTCGCTGAGCATTCAGTCAATGGGAAAGATTTCACAATTGAAGAGGAAGCCACTGTGATATGTTTCAGACCAAACCCTCCAAACTCCTGCCATTATTAGAAGAGGCCCTGCATGACATCCATTACACATGGGGGTCTCAGGGACGGGGAGGATTTGGGATAACACAAGTGTCTTTAATGTTTCTGTCAAACTTTCCAGGCTAAACAATAGACAGCAGATAAGATATAATGAGTGACATGTCCTCTGCTATGAACATGGTCCTCCTTCTGGTAACATGTACACATTACAGCTTATTTGCGTAAGCGTTCAGCTAAAATTTCAGGAATCATAGGAAGTTCTTCAGGATAAAATCCTCACACAGTTCACATGTATAGATAATCAATTGCAGCATTTAATATGAGTTTATATAGATGCGTTATGGTCTATATTAAAGGAAGTCTGATATTTTAATGATTCCAGTGGGGATATCTATGTGGAAGCAAGTTATGGAGATATCTGTTCCGGGCATCCTAGGGGAGGATATATATGTAGTATGATGGCGCATAGTGTAGCACATCATGTCTGTCCCTGTCATGGAGAGATTGGTTTGTTTCTATTTTATAATTGGTAGATAAGGTGAGAACATGAACATATTGTCAATGCTACATTAGATGGATGGAGAATGGCGTGTCACTGTCACTATAATCTGCATAAGGGGCTGTATGTTGATTTATGTGATGCATAAGAGCCTGCTAATTACACATGGAAAGTGATAAATTTATGAATTCTTTCTTTTTTCAGCACTTTTAGATTTGTATGAAAACGGAATGCGAAAAACCTGAGTTCACATCTTTCCCTGCATGCGGCTGTATAGAACTGATCAACC
>CM033641.1:295905800-296136183 GCA_019512145.1 Engystomops pustulosus | reverse complement strand
AATCGATCTGTTTGCTTCACAATTCTTATATATAACACTATCTCCTCCTGCAATTGCATTGTACAGTCTCTGTGTTTGTTTTTCTGTAGAGGTTATAATATTGCAAGTCTTAATCGTTAGGTGTTCTGTAAGACGTGCAAAGCCAATAGCGTCTCATATATAGAGAAAGAGCACAATACTTCTTTAGTGTTATTTTGAGAATTAAACTGTTACTTTTTATCAGAATTCCTGAAAGGACATCTACCACCAGGATAAAGGATTGTAAACCAAGCATACTGACATACTGGTGTGCGCCCTCTGGTAGGATGTGATCTTCTTTAAGCTTCCTATACCCTTGTATTTACAAAAAAAGGCTTTAAAATTACATTAATTTACATTTGCATAATTTTAAAAGCCTTTTTTTGCAAAAACACAAGGGCATAAGAAGTTTAACCCCTTAACGCTGAAGCCACTTTTCACCTTCCTGACACGGCCCATTTTTTCAAATCTGCCCTGTGTCACTATAAGTGGTTATAACTTCGGAACGCTTTAACATATCCAAGTGATTTTAAAATTGTTTTCTTGTGACACATTGTACTTCATGTTAGTTGAAAAATTTTGGTTGTATGTTTTGCATTTATTTATGAGAAAATCAGATATTTGGTGAAAATTTGGAAAAATTCTTGAAACTTAAAGACTTCCTCCGCATAAATTTATGAGATGGAGATTTCATGCCGTGGTCGGTACCAAGATGCTTTGCTGTTGGCTGCTCATACTGATTTGTTGTGAATTATTGGGGATCTGGTTACTAATGAAATATTGACTGACTACCATAGCCACTACATTGAGGGTGTCAGGTATACAAGACTTTTGTGATTACTCAGATCTAAAATCTAGTGCATAACTTTCATGATTTCTGCACTTTTATACATCCTGTAACCTGTTATGGTAAGTTATCTGCTGATAATCCAGAGGACCCAATACACACAGATAATGAACCAAACTCTGTGAAATTTATAGGGTCTTGTTGCTCTTCAGTAAGTGCAAATCCAAGACTGTTGTGTTAATTGCCCGTTGTGTTATAAAGAGGAATCAGTTGACCCAAACAGCAAAGTTCGGGTTTGTACCGAATTTTGGCGGTTCAGTCCCCCGACTTCATTAGAGTCTGGGTTCAGGTCCGGCTGAGTTAACTGTTTAAATATCGCCAACAAAGTTGACGACTACATTTAAATTGATTGTTTATATGTTGGCAACAGTGCTCCCCAAAGACGTAATGGAGACCGGTGATCCTTCCCAAAATTACGATGCCTTTTTTTTATATTACTACAATACTAGGTGATCATGTGATCACTAGTTTACGCTAATGCACTCCAATAACCATGTATTGCAGTGCATTAGAAGTGTCAGCCTATGCACTTGCATAGGCTGACAGGCAGGCTGCTCCATTCAGCCACTGAGCAGCCTCTGCCTCGGACAGACCTGGGGACCTTCATTAGATCCCTGGCTGTCCCTCGGATCATCGCAGGGTGCCGGGAGGAGAGGCAGCCCCCTCCCTCTGCAGGTATGTAGATCTTGGCGTCACAGTATTGACCGCAGGATCTAAAGGGTTAAACAGGCCGGATTGGAACTCCAAACTGTGAGAGCAAGGCCCCGGTTGTCATAAGACAGCCAGGTCACTGCTCTTTCCTGCACGGGGGGCCCATGCAGAACTTAGGCTAGGCCGATGGAGAAACCTGGCAGCCTAGCCTACGGCCCTTATTGACCAACTGAGAAATCTGTATGAGTGGTCACTAAGGGGTTAATATCCATCTGCAATGGGAATTTAGTGCCCTCAAAACTGAGGTAGTAGTTGGGGGTAAAGCAAGGTGCAGAAATAGAATGGCGTCTGAAGTTTGTAGCTCTTACATGTTTTTTTGCAATTATAATAATTGGAAGTTATGTCTATTTGGATTTAATGTTTTATGTATTTTGTAATAAAATGGCTGCTGTGGCCAAAATTATCCAACAGAATTACGGTGTTGCGTGGTGATTGGGGCAATTTGGAAGATGGGGGTGGAGATATTGACATGGGAAGTTTCGGCATGTGGATAATAGGCTAAAGTGGCCTGAGTCATGGATAGACTAATGGCTGTGGGCATTGTACACTAAATATATGATCGTGGACATTGCCTTTTCCTGCTTCCTATTCTATCAGAAATGGTTCATCCAGGTCCAGGAGCCCATATCTTACCGGATGACATTTAGTTAAGGTCAGCCCTTTCCTCCATGGTAGGTTATATGAGACACGTTGCTTTGTTCACATTGTTGGAAGTTAAATAGCAGCTTTTCTGGATCTCATTAACAGTAAAGGTTGCAAAATGTTACTAAAATCTGATAGTAAGGAAGGACAAACACTACCCTGCTGACGTAGTCACAGTGTACATACATTACATTACTTATCCTTTATTGATCCTAAGTTTATCTTGTATAATACTCTAGAGCGGCACTCACTGTATTTTGCTGCTGCAGTCTCTGTGCCAGGGTATGATGTGCTCCGCACCCGTCCTGCGCACCGGTTATATCAGGAGGCTCTGATGCCCCCTTTCTGGTGTACAATTTTACTTTGAACTGTGCCCTTTCTAGTGCAAAGACACAGGGGCTGGAACACACCACGCTGGCCCACCAGATGTGTCCCCCTGTGCCGAGTTTTTCAGCATAATTTTTGTGCTGAAAATTCCCCACTCGGCTTATACTCAGGTATATAAAAAAATAATAAACTCAGTACTCACCATTCCGACTCGCCGGGCAGCTCCTCTTCCATCCTCATGTTCATGGCAGGTCTGTGACAGCTCCATCTGCAGCGCCTCTTCTTTCTTCCGGTCAGTGCCAGGATCGCATTTTCTCCATGTGCACGGCCCAGCCGGCACACTCTGTGATGTCAGCAGCGGCAGGCTGTATACTACTGGGGGCTGGCTGGCTGTATACTACATTGGAGCTGGCTGGCTGTATACTACATGGGGGCTGGCTGGCTATATACTACAGAGGGCTGCCTGGCTATATACTGGGGAGGCTGTGACAAATGCATTTCCCACCTTCGTCTTATACTCGAGTCAATAGGTTTTTCTAGTTTTTTGTGTTAAAATTAGCGGTCTTGGCTTATACTCGAGTATATACAGTAATCAACCTACCTGTATGTTTTAGAGTCTGGGAGGAAACTGGAGGACCAGGAGGAAATGCAAGCAGACATGGAGAGAATGTCTAAAGTGTAATAAACCACACAATTTGTGCACCAAAAAAAAAACAGACCCTGCAACAAAAATAGTAAATGACCCCCCCCCACACTTTGGACAGACTTTGTATTACTTTTCATGCACTGATCCTGAGTTACCCTCCATATCGTACTCCAGTGCTGCACTCACTGTTCTGCAGGACTACATTTAAAACATTTCTTAGCACTAAGAAGAACTTCTACAATGCAATGGGATAGTTAGTTCTTTTTCATCAGATTCCTGCACTGGTGTGAAGATGAGACATCTGTACAGAAAGCCCCAGAGAAAATTCCATACAAACAATGACCTGATAAGACATGGTGGAGTTTCATTTTTAGTATCTTGAAGATTCAAAGCTTGACATATTCTGTTGCGAGGTTCCTGACTATGTCTCAGGAGTACTCCGATCCCTGCCCCATCCCCTTATCCGGTGCAGGGCTCTCTGCTGGAAATGTAGTCGCTTCTACAGAAATCAAAATCCTAAGCAGAAAGGGTTAGTTATGGCTCTGTGGGCGACTGATGAGCAGAGAGGTGTCTTTCTTCTCTGTCTTTGAAAGCCATCACAGAAGCAGAAGGAATCTTTCTGCTGTCAATGAAACTGCACAGACAACAGGAGAGTTAAAGGCAGAAGAAAAGTACAAAACATTTCTGATATTGTACAATACGGGATGAATGTAGCGTATGACTCCAACAGGGGAAGAATCGATCTGTTTGCTTCACAATTCTTATATATAACACTATCTCCTCTTACAATTGCATTGTACAGTCTCCGTGTTTGTTTTTCTGTAGAGGTTATAATATTGCAAGTCTTAATCGTTAGATGTTCTGTAAGACGTGCAAAGCCAATAGCGTCTCATGTATAGAGAAAGAGCACAATACTTCTTTGGTGTTATTTTGAGAATTAAACTGTTACTTTTTATCAGAATTCCTGAAAGGACATCTACCACCAGGATGAAGGATTGTAAACCAAGCATACTGACATATTGGCGTGCACCCCCTCTGGTAAAATGTGATCTTCTTTAAAGGAAACCTACCACTTGAAGTGGCAGGTTTCCGATGGCAATACCGGGCACCAGCTCAGGGTGAGCTGGTGCCGGAGCCTATTTTAGTTAGTGTTTTAAACCGCGGTATCGCGGTTTAAAACACTTTTTAAACTTTATAGCCGCGCGCATGGTAAGCGCCGAGCGCGTACCTGCCTGCGCCGGCTATAAAGTTTAAAAAGTGTTTTAAACCGCGAGGGGTTACCGCGGGTTTAAAACAAAATCCTAAAATAAGGCCCGGCACAATTCACCTGGCTGGTGCTCGGTAGTTATGCCATCTGGAAACCTGCCACTTCAAGTGGTATGTTCATTTAGCTTCTCATAACCTTGGATACAAAAAAACGCTTTAATGTGGAATTTACATTGCAAATTTTTAAAAGCCTTTTTGAAAAACACATAGGGCTAAGAAGTTTAAAGAAGAGCAGATTTCTGCCAAAGGGGAACAACGGGAGCATGTAGTGATTGGTTTACAATTCTCTCTGGTGGAGTGCTGTGTAAAGGGGTTTTCTGGGCTAAAATGTTTGATAATATACCCATACAATATGATTGGGTTACTACAAATCAACCTCCTAGTAATTTAAAAAGGTACTTAGCTGCAGTGATTCAGTTCAGACCATCAGAAAATGGAGCCGGTGTTATAAGGTTCTATGGAGGGTTCAAGATGTGCAGGTAATCAGGACCGAGGCTGTTTGTCAAGGTCCTAGCAACCCTAGGGTCTAGCTGTGGAAACCCAAGTTGACTCCTGCCCAAAAGGTCGTTCATAGTCTTACCTCAGATGGGGTGTGCATACATTATTAAGCAGCGCTGTGCTGCTCATTTCATGCCCCATGGTTTGGATTACTTAAATGAGGCGTTAATAAAAGACAGGTAGATTCTGAGGGCATATAATTCGCCATGAGAGATGACAGGGCATGGAGTGGTTAATCTAATGTACCTAGTGAGACAGCGGATCTCACAGTGATGCGACTATACTCTTTGGCAGTCCAAAAATGAAATGGCATGACCATTAATTATTGATAAAAAAAACGTTGTGGTCAATGATTCCTACGTAATGGTCACGTTATAAGTGGTGGACCCAAGGTTCTGTGCTTAGGCAACTATTATTTAACTTTTATATTAATGGAAGAGGGGGGAGTGTACAAGCTTTGTAGTGTAATACAGCTACGGAGGAGAGGATGGGTAGAGGAATACAAGCTGTGTAGTTGTAATACAGTCTATGGGAGGATGGGATTAGACAGCTGGCGTATTGAATACATCTATGGAAGGATTGTCACGGGTATGTAGTGAATAAAGTCTACGGAGGATGGGAGTAGTAGTACAAGCTCTGGTGTAGTGTAATAACGTCTACGGAGGAGGGAGTAGTAGTACAAGCTGTGTCGTGAATACAGTCTATGGAGGAGGTGAAAGGAGTAGTAGTACAGAGTGTGTAGGTAATACAGTCTAGGAGGATGGGAGTAGTAGTACAAGCTGTGTAGTGTTATACAGTTTATGGAGGAGTGGGAAGTAGTAATACAAGCTGTGTAGTGTAATACAGTCTATGGAGGATGGGAGTAGTAGTACAAGCTGTGTAGTGTAATACAGTCTATGGAGGATGTTCATAGGCTGCAGGGGGACCTGGAGTATTTGGGCATCCCCTTGGCAAATAAGGATCAATGTGGATAAATGTAAAGTTATGGACCAGGGGGCTAGTAATCGACAGGCAACATATGTCCTTGGGGGAGTAAATCTAGGAGAGTCCCTTGTTGAGAAGGACCTGGGTACTAGTCGATCATAAATTAAATAACAGCATGAAATGTCAATTATCTGCCTCTAAAGCAAAGTAAGATCTTGTCATGTATCAAAAGTGGTCTGGACTCTCGGAATAGGGATGTAATATTACAAGGCACAGGTTCGGCCTCACCTGGAGTATACTGTCCAGTGCTGGGCACCAGGGGTATGTTGGCTTAGTTATGAGGAAAGATTAAAAGAATTAGATTCATTTAGTCCCGAAAAGAGATGACTAAGAGGGGGCATGATTAATTTATATAAATGGTCCATACAAAAAATGTGGAGGAAAGTTGTTCCAGGTTACCGTAATCCAAATCAGGGGGCACTGTCTCCGCCTGGAGAAAACAAGGTTTAATCAGCAGAGCTGACAAGGCTTCTTCACTGTAAGAACCGTGAAGCCGTGGAATAGCCGAGCTCAGGAGCTGTTCAAAGCAGGGACAGCAGAGAGTTTCAAGAAGGGTTTAGATGCCTCTTTGAATCAAAATAACATTGATGGTTATAATATAAAATTGGTTCCCTTACATCCCTTCTATGGATGAACTGGATCTAACCTATGTCACCTATGATCAGTGGGAGGGCGAGTAAGGTAAGGAAATAGGCAATTGGGTCATTTGGGCCAAGTGCATGTGGGTTGCTACACAATAAGATTACTATGAAATATTATACATAACATATATATATATATATATATATATATACAGTATATATGGTATCAATCTACGGTAATAAAAAAAGTAATTGGTAAAACTATTTTCAAGTTAATGAAAAAAGAAATTCCTTCCCATAATAAATATAGTCACAGATTCTATATAATAAAATATTTAAATTTCTTCTTTTCATCTTGTCTGAAATATTATCTAATTCACACATATCCATTTATAGGTGCGTTCAATATATAATTACTTCTGTCCATCCTATAAGCTGTTGCCTAATATCTCATTACCTTAAGGCTATCCATAAATTAAGGATCACGATCCATATTGCTAATAAGAGTTTCAATGAACTGAGTTTCGGTTGTACCTCGAGGTTACTCATAGGAACAAATCAAATATATAATGCGCACTGTTAAAAAGTAAGAAAATACTAAAATTTGAATGTGTTGAAGAATATTTACTATAGTGTCTCATAGGTGGTATGAACCAATTCTGTCGCTTCATATTATGGTATGCATGTATATAACCGCCAACAGGGGGCCTAGACTTTTTTGCTATGAGAACTGAGCAAAGTCAAAGTCAATGCAAGTTTCGAATTCATCATTAAAGATAGATTTTTCATTTTTTTTTCTTGATTGCAGTTTTGTGAGCATTACCCGCATGCATAGCAGAGACCACCAACAGTTGTTTTGGTGTTCAGTCCTGAGCTGGGTAAGGCCCCTTTCACACTTGCTTTTTTTTACGCGTGTTTTCTGCGCGTGCTTTTGATGCACAGAACTTGCATTGCACTCTGATCCATTGTAACCAATGGGTCTTTTCAGACTTGCATTTTTTTTAACGCGCATTTAAATCTCGACATGCTCTATTTTTGCAAGTCACGCCCGTGAAAAACGCACCATACAAGTCTATGGAGATGCATCAAAAACGCATTGCACTCTGAGACACCTGCAAGTGTAATGCAAGTGCAATGCGTTTTTCATGCATCAATTGCCATAGAAAAGATAGAGCTCAGTCCTGAGTCCATTTCACACGTGTTATCTGCGCGTGAAAAACGCATTGAAATTGCATTGAAATTACATTGAAAACCTGCGTGAAAAACTGAGACACTGAACAAACTCTGACTGAAAACTGATTGCACTCTGATGCAAAATGTGCGTTTTTCACTGACCAAACCCTGATCGCACCCTGAGCAAACTCTGACGTGATCTGCAACGCAAGTGTGGAAGGGGCCTAATGGTCAAAGACCTTGATAGAACATAACTTTGCATCTCCTTCCAGGAAAATGTATTAGCATAATTTTCCCAGAATTCATAGGGGAGCATGCATAACTATTAAGAAGACCTTCATAAACCCATAATAAACCTGCAGGATATGACACAGGAGCCTAACTAGGAGATGCAGAGCCCAACAGCAGACTTCTGGATAGGGCCCACTTTCTCCGTAAAAAAAAACATACATATTTGTATGTTTGGGAGTTGCAATTACACACATTTATACACTCATATATACACATTTCTATACGTACATACATACAGTTTATACACATACATATATACACATACATCACATATTCACACACACATAGAGCATATACATATCACCATATACAATCATGCAGTATATACACACCACACACAGCATATACACACAACCAATACTCCAGATGCTGGGGCCCCCTGACACTGTTGGGCCCATAGTAGCTTCTATTGCTTCTATCCCTGTAGTTACGCCCATGATTTGATGTATACTGGTTAGGTTATATAGAATTGTTTCCCCTAAATCCCTTCCTCATGCAATCCCTTCCCTCCCTTGGTTGAACTTGATGGACAAGTGACTTTTTTCAACCGTATAAACGATGATACTATGAAACTATGACAGAGGCAAAAAGGATGGTTATGACTGTCAACATATGTCTTTGTATAATATCAGCATATATGCCCACAGATTTCCTGGCTTATACGCTAAATGTATCCATAAAACGAGATGTTAATTTAGCCTAAATTCAGCCTCACCTAAAGATGGTGATTCAATTAAATACAGTTTTTTAGTACAACAAATGAATGAACCAGACTTAGAACAAGCCATTACCATGACCCCAGGCCAGACCTTTAATATCGGAATCACAACTTGGCCTTGTATTCCTTTCTCAATGACTTGAATAGACTGAGTCTGGTACTCAATAGAAAAATTCCTTCTAGGGGGCATCATTTGCCATAGAAAAGATAGAGCTCAGTCCTGAGTCCATTTCACATGTGTTATCTGCGCGTGAAAAACGCATTGAAATTACACTGAAAACCTGCGTGAAAAACTGAGACACTGAACAAACTCTGACTGAAAACTGATTGCACTCTGATGCAAAATGTGCGTTTTTCACTGACCAAACCCTGATCGCACCCTGATCAGACTCTGACGTGATCTGCAACGCAAGTGTGGAAGGGGCCTAATGGTCAAAGACCTTGATAGAACATAACTTTGCATCTCCGTCCAGGAAAATGTATTAGCATAATTTTCCCAGAATTCATAGGGGAGCATGCATAACTATTAAGAAGACCTTCATAAACCCATAATAAACCTGCAGGATATGACACAGGAGCCTAACTAGGAGATGCAGAGCCCAACAGCAGACTTCTGGATAGGGCCCACTTTCTCCGTAAAAAAAAAACATACATATTTGTATGTTTGGGAGTTGCAATTACACACATTTATACACTCATATATACACATTTCTATACGTATATACATACAGTTTATACACATACATATATACACATACATCACATATTCACACACACATAGAGCATATACATATCACCATATACAATCATGCAGTATATACACACCACACACAGCATATACACACAACCAATACTCCAGATGCTGGGGCCCCCTGACACTGTTGGGCCCATAGTAGCTTCTATTGCTTCTATCCCTGTAGTTACGCCCATGATTTGATGTATACTGGTTAGGTTATATAGAATTGTTTCCCCTAAATCCCTTCCTCGTGCAATCCCTTCCCTTCCTTGGTTGAACTTGATGGACAAGTGTCTTTTTTCAACCGTATAAACGATGATACTATGAAACTATGACAGAGGCAAAAAGGATGGCTCTGACTGTCAACATATGTCTTTGTATAATATCAGCATATATGCCCACAGATTTCCTGGCTTATACGCTAAATGTATCCATAAAACGAGATGTTAATATAGCCTAAATTCAGCCTCACCTAAAGATGGTGATTCAATTAAATACAGTTTTTTAGTACAACAAATGAATGAACCAGACTTAGAACAAGCCATTACCATGACCCCAGGCCAGACCTTTAATATCGGGATCACAACTTGGCCTTGTATTCCTTTCTCAATGACTTGAATAGACTGAGTCTGGTACTCAATAGAAAAATTCCTTCTAGGGGGCAACTTTATGACTACTTGGAAATATGTCCCCATTTGGGAATTCCTGGAAGTGCCCAAACACACATTTTCTCACTAGAGGCCAATAGCTAGACCTACCTTTGGCTGTTTCTGCTTTAGGGACCCTGTAGACTAGGTTTTGTCATGGACTAGGGTCCTTTTATATCTATGAGCCAAAGATACATGCTCCCGCAGAAGCAGATGCAACATAATTAGTATTATGGTCATCAAGGTCACATTGATAATTGATTAATACATTGATGATTGTAACCTGATGTATGTATATAATAATAATCTCACTAGATTATTATTTAGTTGAGATGCTGTTCACTGCTTATTTGTATATAGTGCGGTGAGTGTACGATGCAATGCACCAACAAAGCAGGTGGTTGGGATAGGCGGCAATGAGGACTATGGTTCAGGCCCTCACCAGGGGATTCACCTTCCACACTAGGGGACAGTCTAATCCTGGATCACATATTGAAGAAATACTGAGGAGATTATGCCTGCCAGAAAACTGTCCAAGAAGACACGTGAATTTCCCCCTCCTTGCCAATTTTATGGCTTCTCCGACCCACATGCCCCTTTGGACATGACAGCGCCAGGAGAGTTGTCGGTGGAGGGTGGCCAGCTGCATGGCTATAGAGACTATAGTAAAAGACTGATGGACCTGTCTTAGGTCCAAATTGGCAGAGTTTGCACCTGTATTTACTAAGACATATTTACTCTTAGTAGATATAAGTGCAAGCCCACCAGCAGAAGGGGGGGGGGTGGAATATAAGACTGGCATTAAAAGCACCAAAAAAATCTTAATGAATTTCCCCCATTATGTTATTAAAGTGGCTCTGATGCTTGTTGCAGGTTCTTGAAGTTGGACCCCACAAACCCCCCTTTATCATAAGTAAAAGCCCTTTAACTAGATATTAAAACAAGCTTTCATTGACATAGAAAGAAAATTGTAAAAAATCAGTAACTAAAGCAAAAGGTCAGTGAAAGTTGACTAAGTTTTTGTTACATCAGATCTGTCGATGCAATCAATCTCCGTACGTCTTTTTAATATTTTCCATGTACCTGTTTAAAATGGGCCTGCAACGTCTTAAATGCTTATGAAGGTAATAAAAGATGATTTGTGGCTTCCATAAAGTTGGAAAATAATTACATGTGTTGTGTTCTTGATGTCCTGTAGACAAGGGAATGACTAATCTAAGGCTCCAGGTCATAGCACAGGGACAGGGTGCCTTATAATGTCTTTATTAGGGACATTACCGACTTGCTGGAAGGGAAATGTGACTTTTTCGCAGACTACATATGAAGCTACAACAAGGCCGAATCTACAGGAGGTTATGAGGAATGACAAATGACCCTAAGTGCGGTAAACATTGTCCCAAACTCCGATGCCTAGGCAACAAAAGTGGAAGAAACTTAAGGATCAATAGCATTCGCACCTCTGCAGGATTACACTTGGGGGCTATTACTGTATTCCTGTCTTTAGATTTGTGAACAATGTTTAGATGTTTATAAGTGAAAGCTAGCAGGACGCCTCATTGTGCTAGAAACCGTATGGCCAGCAGCAAAACAAGCTGACTGCACGAACTTACGACAGATGAAAGTAGTGAGATATTACATTTCTGCCCTTAAACTTAAAGTATTTTTCTATCAAAATGCGGAAAAGTTGATTTGATGAGTGCTAAAAGTATTAAGACTCTTGTGTATATTAGAGAAAACTCTGCTGAACCCACAGGTATTGGTTGGTGCGACGAGCTACCTGATCAGAGGTCTCTGCACTCCTTTAATTTTGGTAAATGGGGTACAAAGGGTGCAGTAGGACATGGTTACGGAGCTTTAGGGGTCTCTTCCCCATTATAGGAGACTAGAACTATACAATTGCCTTATAGTTGCTCCCAACTAGAAACAAGAATAAAGAAGGTTGTGTTTCAGTGGTTAATGCATTTGTTCTCCTGGGAGAAAAAACCTCTGTCAGGCACCTAAATGGAACTTAGGCTGGGTTCACACAGCGTTTTATGTATACGCTAAGCGTATATGTTGGGAAAGCACCCGACGTATATGCTTAGCATATACAGTACATTGAGTAATAGTGGCAGATGGAGTCATAGTTGTTGCCTCTTTCTGGCCACTTAGCAAGTTACGTCTTTTCCTCCTGCAGCCTTATCCGCTTAGCAGAGGCAATGGGCGGCTATGGGGAGTAGATGCAGTGTATTGTATCTCCCCCCACAGCCCCGCTGAGCAGGTACATGCACGGCAAGAGGGAGGATCCATATTAGGACAGTGAAATCACTGGGGGAATGCCCCTTTTTTGTACACTCCTCCACCCGCATTCATGGGGGAGGTGGGTCCACGGGCGACGTATCCCACTCTATAGGCATACAGTGGGATACGCCTGTGCCATACATTGTAAAGACAAGTGGGAATCCTCCTGCTGTGTCCTTACAACGTATGGCAATTAACTTGGTGTGAACCCAACCTTATATCAATCTACTAAGTGAGCATGTATGCAGAGGTGGTAGGAGGAATAGCTGGGGGCCATAAAATATTCATGGTGGATGGGGAGTGAAACAAAAGTTGTATATGGTCTATACAAGACCTTGACTGTTGCCCTTGACTATAACAATTCGAACATGTGAACTATATGGGTGCAGGAATGTAGAGATCTTTGAAAGTTTTTTTTCCTGTACTATTCTATAAACTTGGTGCAACTGGAAATCTGTTATTCTACTTTCTATGCCGCCTACATGCTGGAATGAGATTCAGACAATATTTGCAGTTTGGCTAAACAGTCTCACTGTGCCAAATTTCCCACCCACTCTCAAAGAACTGAAAGGCCATAAAAAATGTCCAACTGTTACATAAATGTGCACCAATATGCCCAAAATAATAAAGGTCCTTTTTGAAATTTTTGAAGTCTGAATTCTGGAGTGCACGAATATTAAATCACCCAAATAGATGTTTTTTTGGATATCTTTATTCTACTGTTTGAATTTCTCTGACTAAGACAAACATTCATGGGATTTTGTACTTGAGAAGGGGGTGCTTGGTAGCCCTGAAACGCACTGTGCACCTGAAACACCAATGAAGTCCTTTTATATCATTTAATCTCATTCTTCCTACTACTGGTGTGTGCTGAATCCTATCCTCCCACTCAGGCCCCGCACCAGCACCCAGCCAACCCGGGCAAGTGCTGGGGCCCCGGGGTGCTGGAGGATCAATTGTACCAGTGTCGCTATAAGACACTGGTACAAATCATCACCATCCAGATCAATTACTTTTCTAAAGATCACCTGTCCTGATTCCCACAAAGCGGCGCTCCGCATGGTATGCGACAGCTCTGAAGCCGGCGCATATGGTGACGTCATCAGATCACGTGTGCCGGCTTCAGGGCCGGCGCATACGGGAGGCCCAGGCCAAAGACAGAAGGCAGATGCAGGCGCTGCTCCGGGGGAACCAGGAAAGGTGAGTTCTTTTTTGTTTCACTGAGGGGGGAGGGGTCAGTGTGTCTGCAGGGGGATGGAGGGGGTTGTGTGTCCGCAGGGGGAGAGAGGGGGTCAGTGTGTCCGCAGGGGGGTGGCAGTCTGTTCGCAGGGGGGCAGTGTGTCTGCAGGGGGATGGGGAGGGAGGGGGTCAGTGTTTCCGCAGGGGGAGGGAGGGGGTCAGTGTATCCACAGGGAGAGGGGGGGTCAGTGTGTCCGCAGTAGGAGGGGGGGCAGTGTGGCCACTGGAGGGCAGCCCACAAAGGGGCCCACTAAGGCTCTGTCGCCCAGGGGCCCACTAAAACCTGGAGCCGGCCCTGCTCCCACTCCTTCTCCATTGATGATCCAGACCAGTGTGGCTACTGAGACCAGTTGATTTCCCATTGGGGCAGCACCTGCCATCACAAAAAGCAGGCCTTAAAGGGAACCTGTCACAAGATTTTACCACACTAAACTACCAGCCCCTTCTTGTAGGGTATGACATGTACTTTCTAAATTTCTCTCTTTAATGTGAAATCTCACCAATTTACCTACAAAAAAACCTTCCCCAAAGTCAGGCAAGTATGACACTCCTCGGTTTTTTTTCGAATTACAGTACATGAGTCAAGTTTAGAGGTTGCAGAGATAGGGGCTTCTGCATTGACACTACCTTTGGTTCTATACTATTGTGTTCTTTTAAAGCAAAAAACATAGTTGTAAATGCAAGCATAAAATAAAAATCAAGTTCCTGCCTAATTCTTAATAGCCTGTATGCCTTGATGCAATTTGGAAGATTACGGTAGATTTTTATCTTTAATATAACATCAAAAGCATGATACATCTCATGTAAAAATGAGGCGAGAAGAAACATATTTGCCTTAAATTGGGGAAGATTTTTTTTTTATAGTTTAACAGGTGAGATTTCACATAAAAGAGGCAACTTTAGAAAGAAATTTTTATACCCTACCTGAGGGCACTAGTGATTTAATAAGGTAAAACCTGGCTACAGGTCCTCTTTAACTAGAGTTGTGCCTAAATTGGCACAACCAAATGTGGTGAGTCTCAAACAACATCCTTTAGAGTGCCAAAAGTTTTTTCCAAACATACTACTCTATGGGGGAGATTTATTAGAAAACTGGCATGCAAGTCACAAAATAATCATATTTTCTTGTGAACCGCCAAGAATTGTCCTTATTTTTCCCTTTATGGTAGCTTCATGCCAAGTGGGCATGGAGGGGCATGAAGTAGGAAACAGCAGGTGGCGGAGTGGTGTTCCTGCCCCACACCGGCACACTAGCTATAGCCAGCGAACATTCAGACCTGAAAGTTTGCAGTCTATATAAAAGTGCCGGACACCCGCTTGCCCGATCGATACATCAGAAGGCTGGGGCCTGGCGGCAGTAGAAGGGCGATGGCTTTATCATACACTACAGAATGACCATCGGTATGTAATAAATAACCCCCTATGAACGCTTCTTCTCTCCTGCCTTTCTTTAAAACTCTTCCTAATACAGATACAGTCCACTCAATGTTGAGAGTCCCAGACCACTGGGTGACACACCCTATTGCCAAGGGGAAATGTAGCACCAACTTGTGAAATTGATTCCTACATTTTAGGAGGCATTACAAAGGGACAGCACATCGATTCTTATTCTTTTTATAGAGAATACATTTATTTACAAAGATTTCAGGGAAGATGATGGGTCCTCTACACGTCTTTGTATTTCACACATTATTTTCATATCTGTTCTCTTGATGTAACCTGAGCAGATGAAAGGTGCATAGTGATTAAAAATAATTATTGGCCGTGTGTAACCTACAGACAGGAAGAGTCTCCAAGTATCTTGTTAAATAAGAATAAATGGGTTTCAAATGCAAACTAAATAGGGACGGCCCTGACCCGGCGACAGCACGGCGGTCATGTTTGTTTATTAAGCTTTCTTTTTTCGGAAATGACAGCGAAAGGATATTTTGGACCTGGAGAATAAAGTAAAATGTCCCTTTCATAACTCAGAATATTTCGACTTACAGATTAATTAAGAAATAACCCCAAGTGACTTTGCATTTTAATGATAGCTGGCTCTGCTATATTACACCTCCCAAGACTCATTGATATTACTGAACTCTGCCTTTTTTTAATTAGTCCCTTCAATCATTGTCCTAAGAGATCCTATGGAAAAATCGTCCTCAGAGGAAGGGACACCTCTGACTACAGGGAGTAAAGGGAAAGATGACAACAAAACAAATGCACATTGCAAAGATTACGCCGGGAAATGAGTTTTATTAATTACACTTTGGCTTGTTTGCTGAAGACGTACACCCAAGGCAGACTGAAAAATTCTGCAGTCTTCAGCCTGAACCTTATGGATTTCCAGCTTCTCTTTGTTGGAGCATGCAGGATTCTACCAAAAAAAGAGGCTTTGTTCACACCTGCATTATTATTATTTTTAGTGCCTGGAGCGAGGAAAATAACGCCAGTACCGGATCCATCATGTGACGCACAGTCTTTTACAGTTGGGTCACCAACGTGTATAATGTTACTGAACTCTTTATATCTTTATATACTCTTTTTATGGCAATTGAACACAAACAGATGGATAGGGGTTGGGGAAGGATGCCAGTAGAAAGCATGCTGTGGGTATGGTAGATGGTGTTTTATGTAATGGGTATACATTGGACATTGAAATCACCCATGGTTGATGCTGCACTGTGTAGATAATAAAGAGACGGACCTCCAGATATGAAAACCTACTGGGGACCCCCATCAATCACAAAACGCACCCCAATCTGGATAATCTGGAGAAGGAATATCCAGTTCATTCTCATTGGAGGAGCAGTAGGTTGAGCTTGCATTCAGCCACTCCATTCATTAGTATGAGAATGTTGCATATTGCTGAGCACAGCGCTCAGGTATCCCATTCACAGTATTTGAATGGAGTGGTAGGAAGCATTCTTGTCCTGCTGTTCCATCGTTATTGAAGATGGTGCATTTTTGTGATTTTGTGGGTTCCTAGCAATAGGATCCTCACTGATCAGATTGTTATAGGGGATACCATGCAAACTTGGTACAACCCCTTTAATGGAACGGAAAAATATAAACTCCACCCAGGAAGTCTCTAGCGCTTTTTCCGTATCCCCTTTAGGGTGTATTTTGATTTTCCTATGAGATTTCTTCTATTTCTTCTTAGCACAAGTCTGAAACATAATAAAATATGTAAGACATACTGTATTGATGTATATCCCTGTTTTGTACAATGACTTTACCAAAAATTTAAAGGAAATTATTTTTGTTCTCACAAAATGCTACAACCAGCTCCCATCCTTCCCTGCTTCCTCGGATCAATATCACCACTGGCCGGTGTTTTAGGAAATATTGTTGGAAAAGTAAAAAAAACAAATAATAAACACCGTAAGAGGCTCATTTAGTTTTACCGTAAACCTGACATGGAAAATGAATACATCCTGATGATAGATAGACATCTGACAAAGCAGTCGTCATAATAAAAAGAACAGATTAACATTAAACTGCAGCGTTTTCGTTTCATTTGCCGCACATAAAGCCGATTCACCTGAATGACTGTGGCGCTAAACCGGACGACGCGGCAGAAGGGAAATTATGTGTGTGTGTTTTTTTCCTGGCTGTGAAATCCATTGTTACTTGATTATGAGTACGATGTTCTCTTGTCAATTGTCCGGCTCTATTCTCCATGTTTTATGAAAGCTGTGATTACCTTAGTCGTTCTATTTTAGAATGTAATTATCTCGCAATGTGCTCTGCCAGTCTGAATAAATTAGTCATATGCCTCGCAGTCTCTTTAAAATATTGTTAAATGGCGGCAATAACAGAAATGCCAGTGGTCTAATTCATCCAATTAAAGTCAGAGATATGTGAAATTTATCTGCGTATCCGAAGAATATCGAGCCCCGGACTGACAGGGGCTCAGGACCTCTCCGGAGCTCCAGCATTTGTGTTCCTTTAACATTACTGGGTACAAAGCAGTCAGAGTTATTGAAGGGTAAGGCTTGCCGTACAATAGTGATTTAAGTCCCATTTTAGTCTATGAAGGCTGTCAGTCACAATATACAATAAAGGAGTTGGCCACTTAACCTTAAGTTTTTGTAATGTGTGTAAGAGTGGGGGCAGGATATGAGGTCATTTACATATTTCCGTTGCTCAGTTTACGGTGCTCAGCAGCATGTTATAGAGCAGGAGGATCAGAGTACATTGTACATAGTGCAGGCAACATGTTATAGAGCAGGAGGAGATGATCAGGATGTACATAGTGTCCTATCTGAAGGAAGTATGTTATAGAGCAGGAGGAGCTGAGCAGATTGTCAAGGGCATAATTTAGAGAGGTTGGGTCCCATAGCAGATTTCTGCATGGGACCGCCCTTGATCTTAAAAAAATATAGACATTTGTACAAACATGTTTATACGATCACACATTCATATATATATGTATATGTATATATATACCCTCATATACACGCATTTATACACTCTTACATACATATATACATTTATACACTCATACGCACCCATTTATCTACTCATATATACATTTATACAATCATGAATACAGTATATACACTCATACAGTATATAAGCACACAGTATAAACCATACATTTATTCACACATACAATATATATAAATCATATAAGCACATAGTATATACACATCAATTTTGCACTCATACTCTATAGTGCATACATAAGGGGGCACATTTACTATGTGTCCATTGGATACATTTCCATCGGGCTTCCCGAAATTTTCCATTTTGCGCCGGGTTTTTGGCACATGTTATCAGATTGTGGCGCATCAGTGCCAGCTTTCATGCGACACAAATCGGGGGCGTGGGCGTTGGTCAACTGATTCAGACAAACAGAATTTTGCAAAGCGCTATTAGCGCGGAATAGCCTGTTACCTATCGGACCTCGGCGTCCTCACATGTCTGCTTGTCTGTACACTAAATATTGTGGATTGTATCAGTGAGTGCCGTCCTGTTATTGGATTTGAACTGAATATATATAGCCCTTATTCGCGGAAATATAACCTAGTTTTTCACAAAAGCTTGTCTCAAAACGCCTACGGCGGCTTATAGTCGAGCAACGAAAAACTAAGACAAAACTCACTTTCTTGACGGGGTCCCTATCTCTTCAGTCTGGCGTCTGAGACAGAAAGAAACCTTGGGACGTCGGAAAGATGATTACAGGTTAGGTTGGTTTTCTAGCTCAGGTTTGGGCCGCGGTATCTACAGGCGCAGCCTATAGCTGGAGAAGGGAGGCGGAACCATGCATTTCCGCACGCCGCTGCTTATGACCAGTCACATAAGTCGTGTGATATCCCCCGTTTTTGTGTTAGTAAGTTAAGTGGTCTCGCGTATACCTCGGATCGCTTATACTCGAGGTAGATACGTGTGTATCTCTGTATCTATACAATCTAATATATAATATCTATTAAGATAAACACATTTTAAAAGTCAGCAGCACCACATTTGGCCAAGGTAATTGTGGGTGCAACCCCAATATCTGGCTGAACACGCCACCAAATATATCCAAGAAAAAATGAGACCTGCAGCTCCACGGTAAAATCGTGAAAAAACGATGGGAGCTGTTATTACCCAATGCACGTTTCGACCTGCAGCACGGATCCTTTTATCCTCCAATAGGTGAGTAAGATCACTCACACCCAATATACGACACAATCATAAGTCGGTGACATATCCATGTGCTTTATACAGTACAAAATACACTACAAAGTTAACCATTTATAGAGTGTAACGTGAACACTTCCATTGATATATTAAGAACCAGTAAATACCCTGTGTAATGCAGCCCATTCCTACCTCTGTGACTGGTGTACAATAGATACTTCTCCCCTGGCGTTCCTAAAACAAAGGGGGCCTATGTGCGCGCCTATGATCAGGGAGCCATCTACCTACCATATACCCCACATGGTACCACCTCCTTTCTTCAAAACCGGCTGAGCGACACTTTCTCGGTCATTTTTTTCTTGATTTTATAATTATACGTATTTTCCGGACTACTAAGGCGCTCCATCAAGCATAGGTATCTTCTCCTTAGAAATCCAAATTGCGCCAAATAGTCCGGATTCGCCCTATGTCTGGCTCATGGCAGCGGACCCTACTCTTACATAGGCTCCCCGCTAGATACCCGGAGCCGTAGACTGCGCATAAAATCTCCGCGGGAACTTGCAGACCACTGCGGCACGAACACTTCCTGCCGCTTCCCTCGTCTGCAATGTTCCCTCTGATACTCTCCTCCGTCGGTATGCGGGGACACCTTGTAATTATGTGTGTCAAGGCTGCCTCCCGATCCGCCACCTGAAGGGACTCCCTTCCCCCCCGCTCACTCTCTCCGGTCTCCGCTCCCTCACCTCTCTCCGTCCCGCTACCTCGTTCCGGGTCTCCGTTCCGCTCACCTCTCCGTCCTCCGCATTCCGCTCTGCCACGCACCCCGACTCGGCAACGCCCCTGGCACCCTGCGCCTTAGAGTCCGGATGACGCCTTATATATGGACTAATTCACATATAAAAGGCCATCAGGAGCTGATGCGCCTGATTTCCAGTTGCGCCATAATGGCCGCGGAAGATACGTGAGTAACATTTAATTTACTATGTCTGGCAGGCTCCCATGGGTTAAAGGTTTAGTTTGGCTGCAGTTGGGGAGTGACGTTGGTGGGCACGCTTGCCAAACTGTACCCATTCTTAGGCCTATTCCCGTGTTTCCTTCTTCTGTCTCCTCCATGCAGGGGGCCCCTTGTTTCTGCATGTCCCGGATTTTGCAGAGCCCCCGGAGCACAGCTGTATTTTTGTAATTAAGCCTCTGCAGATTGTACATATGTCCAATTTGCCGTCGCGTCCAGTTTGCTCGTGAGCCCCGTATGTTCCCACTTATTCCCGCTGGCCTGGGATCGCTGAAAGTTTTTGTCCCGGAGTTTACACCTTCCCGACGGCCACGCCCCCTTCATTTCCTGTTCACGTGAAAGACCAGCCTGTCCATCGGCAGCTATATTTTTAGACACCCAGAAACTATAAATTTTAGTTTCCTGCCCTATCAAGTTTGGGGCCATTTCCATTGAATAAACGATGCATCAGGAATACCTCCTTTAGTGTATGCCCGATGTAGGTTTCCTTTACAACTATTGGTTTTTTTTTACTGTAAAGGACTTTGTATCGATCCCAAATCTGAAGGAATGGCCCATAAAGAATAAATTTTAAAGTACAACTACATCCATTTCTTTCCATTCTCTTTGTGACTAAAACAGTCTGAAATAGATATTGTTAGGTCGGAGTAGAATACAAGAAAGATGGAAACTTTGTTTTACTGAAATACTGGGGTCTGAAATGGACCGTTTTTTGTTTTAAAGGCTATTGGTTTCCATCAGGTTTTATGATAATAAAAGTCATAAGGGAGAAACAGCACGAGGAGGAGAAGTGTCCAGGACAGACGTATTTGTAAAATGGTATGTTACAGCTCTTGAGTTGTTCAGGTCGCTAATGTCCGAACACATACAGTAATTGTAAAGCCTTAGTCAAGTCTTGCACCCTATTTTATAGTCAATTTGCTTAGAAAACAACTTCATTGTATTTTCTGTCTTGCCTTCGTCTCCAGGGTACCTGGCTCTAACTAGCTCTAACGCAAAAGCTTTGTTAAGAAAAAAAATACATTTATTTTATTTAAATACTGTTTCTCACTTAGCCATTATTCTCCTCTTCTGTCAAGTTCTCTCAGCCATTTTTTAAGCCATATGGTTGCTTCATACCATATTGACACTTAATTGGTGTCATTTGCAACCCGGAGGGGGTCCCCTAGGATTTCCAGGTTCCTATTGACTACTAGTTTATCCCCTCTCTATATTCCTCATGATCTGCAATTTTACCATCATAGGGTGGATTTTATCAGCAGTAAGGCCACATGCACATGACCGCAGATGCTTCCGCAGCCACTCTGGTCATCAGTGTGTAGGTTCCATTCACAGCGGATGACCACAATAAAGACGGACTTGTCACAGCATGACCTGCACGGCCATGGAAACCACTGCCATGTGCATGAGCCCCATAAAAATACATGGGACCATGGCTAAGCCAGAAAACAACAGCTCCTTATGCAAAACCAAACAACCACTTGTGTGCATAGATTAATTTTCTTCAGGAATCTTTTTATTAAAGTATTTTTTTGGTGCAGATTTCAACTTCCAGATATTTTTTGGAGGATTTTAATAATCTTGTGTACAACCGCATCTGATTTTTTTAGCAAGGTTTGACGAAACCATCAAACCTGGTAAAACGCAGTATGTGGAGCTGGCAGCCCCTCTTCATCGGGGAGTAACCATGAGGCAGTACATACCATACAGCACTGTTCTATTGGATGGGCCCACATTGTCCGGGGCCCCGACATCCGACCTGAACACTAAAGCAACGATGAAGGATATGCACATATGACTATTTATATTTTTGTATATTAGTTTAGACTGTATGTGTGTGTTGGCGATCTAAGTTTACATACTTTGTGTATACATGTGCGTGATCATATTCCACATTTACAGATGTTGTTAAATTTAGGTAGGGAAAGGGGGGCCGCCAATAAGAAGTCTCTATGGGGCGCATCCTGCTCCTCGTTACTGTCTATTGACGGCCCAGCTTTCAGATTTAGTAAGAACGAGAGCCTATGAGTTGCTGTGTGGGGGGGATAGTTGAAGTCTGCAAGTAAATAGTCTCCATTCCACGGGAATGGTGATGATATGCCCAGTGTAAGGTCAATAAGAGTTTAAAGGAGTGTTGTTGAGTGATGTTACAGACATTTTAGCCAACATAGTTTTGATGATCTAGGAGGACGCACACTAAATGCTTGGTGCTGCGTTACTTTGGATCGAATGGTGTGTGCCGATGCTCGGAGATGCCTGGTTTGAAATAACGAGATCTCCCCATGGACATCCATTGGAACCTCTGACATTTTTTTCATCAAGTGGACCAAGGCTCTCAGCAGGAAGCCTTGGCCAAATACTACGACCTGGGCCTCAAAAAATGTCGGAAACACCACGGAATGACAGGAAACGTAAGTGGGCAGCATGCATGGATTCCTCTGAGGCTGCTTAAATCGCAGCATTATGGCCAGATTAGGGTCACTGCAATGGCCCATGACAGAGTGACAGAATTAATAGAAGAGCATCTAAACATCCATAAATTGCGACCCTGCACTATGGGGACGGGCATTTTGTGTTTTTTTTTTTTTTATTCAACAAAACGTGCAGAAAGAATCAGACAGCACACCACAGAAATGATGCTATGGCTAGTTCTACCTACACTGACAACACATCCAAGGATTTTGTGCTGTGACTTGTTAATACACGCTAATGTGCCGCCCCAGCAGGGCCTGTTTGGGTGTGCTTGTAGTAATACTGCTGCCTAACAGTTAGGCTAATAGAACAGCCTAACGCTCTCCATGAGGCAGCAGCAGCTCTCTTCCTTAATGGCATCCAGACAAGAATGAATGCGAGCAGCGCGGGCAGGCTTCTATCTCCGGGTCCCCTGATCTGCCACCAACCACTGCTATCGACGTGTAAGGGTTACCACGTCATACTGGGTGGAGGCAAGAGTCTCCTAGCTGTTTGTTGCGCTGTTTCTGGCCGCCCCTCAAAAGCTAAACGCCGGAGATACATTTTTCTCTCTTCGCGGGCACTACTCACCCGCGCAACTGCGCATTTGGCGAGTATTTTCGTTTTCATCCTCTTTTATCATATTGTCTGGGCCCCCGCCATTGTCTCGAGAACGGTTCCCACTGCTCTCATTTGCCGCAGTCCAGCCAATGAGAGTGTGCCCTGTATTGCCTGGCTTATACGCTTAGGTCAGTTTTGCTGCTTCCATAGAACAGGATGAGAGTGATTGCACAGTTGTGTCGTGGGGTCGCAAAACTAATGGCATTAATTATGTTTCTCTGTGGAGATGTCGTAAGAACCTGAGTTGGGACATCCCCTTAGAACTTATGGCTCGAAGCTTCCCTGCACACACATGGTTTGGTACAGTGGACAGTATACCGACATAGTTTCTTGCGCATTTTCGGCGTGTAACTTTAGGATAATAATAATAATTCGTCTTCCTTTTATAACTAGGATCACTTAGAACTGCAGCCAGTTTCTGTCTGTCGTTCCCAGAGACGCGGCAGACTGCCATTGACCAGAAATTGGTAGTACAGAATATCATTACATAATTCACAAGCACACAAGAGAAATTGACATTTCAATAGGAAAGATAGTTAAACAGAAACATAGAGAATAAAAGCTGCTGAAAAAGGTTCGTATACGATGGAGATTAGTCTTGAAAAAAAATCTTTAGATAATTGTGTCTTGATGGACTGTGGGTCAAACATTATTAATGACTGCCGGGGAGAATTTTTTCCATGATGCGGAAATATTTGGGTAGGCTGAAGGTGACTGCTCATCTGCAAAAACACGTTGCTACAGAAAGACACATAAAGCTCTCACATCTCACAGGCAGCCCCGACGGTCATTACAACAACCCCTTTGTATGTTTGAAAAATATGTGTTGACGATCTGAATGTGCCAGAGAAATAACCTCCATCCGAGAGCCTGCATGGGAAACACTCCTCAAGAGAGAACAACATGACTTCGGTGGTATTTAGGGGTGGTTTGGCGAGACGGCACCATTATCGGCAAGTGGGGGTATTTCATTCACTAGCTGACAAAGCGGAACGGGTCTGCGTTGCAGTGCAACTCACGGTGTCCCTTGTGATCATGCCTGGATACCAGGCACACCGTGCCCTCTGCCGTGGCGCGCCGCTGCCCGGTCCCCACTCAACCGTATCCCCGCTCCTGCCCCATCTCTGGCTTGTCCGCATGCGCGTCCCTCTTCCCTTAGTGTGCGACCTCGGAGATTTAAAGGGCCAGCGACTGCCATTGGCTCTGGCCACTGCGGGTTTCTATTTAATCCCCGGCGGCTCTTCCATCACTCCCTGACGATCTTTGATCTTTAATGGATGAGAAGAAAAGGTTCCTTGTTTTCGTGTGTGCTGTCCTCTCCGTTCCCGGCCCTTCCTGCAATTTTCCTGTTGCTTGACCCCGATTTGGATCTTTGACCCTTGCCATCTCCTGCGCCTTGCCCTGACACCCTCGCTTTAGAACCCGGACATCGAGACTGGTTCTCCTTATGTGCACCTCACTTTGGCTCCAAACCTGCAGGCTGTCGCACCTTGGACCGACCTGGTGGTACCTCAAGCCGCATCAGACGACCAGCCAGTTGCGGCGGGCTCTGGGTAAACTAGGTGCATCCTTAGATTGTCGGTCCCAGGTGGTTGGCTCGTACCATTCCCGCTGTGGGGCCCTGGACCCCGACCCTGACGACAACCTCTTTGGGGGAGGCTGGGGGGAGATTGCGAGGACAACACTGATCCTATGAGTGAGGGTACATTTGCAGTAAAGTGGAAGCAATTTTCGGATTGTGGATGATGTGGAACAAAAATTGGCCAAAGAACTTCGAAGTAACCAAAATGTTGATGACTGTACCACATGACTATGGTTTCTGGAAACATACTTAAGGAGCAAAACCATTGGCACGGGTCAGTGTATGAAACCCTATGAACAGGCAATAAGCGGAGGCCTATCCAAGGCTTATTGAGGTGCAGGGGATGGTGGACCAGACCTTTGAGCTCCATTACAAAAAATGGGGTATGCTGCTCCAACTCTCAGTTTTTACCTACCCGTCGACAAATAAATTGAATTCCAGTCTTCAGAAACCTAGGTCCATTCAAGTGCTGCGGTTCACAGGACCCACTTTGGCCTCCCCCACACAGGACTTGTGAAGAAGTGAGTTTTAACCAAAGTGGTTTCCAATGCCACTACCCACCACTCCCTGCGTCGATGTTGTGATCCAGAACCACCCCTGTCCACCATAAAAGCAACTACAATGGGCACATGAACATCAAAACTGTTAAATCATAAGGGATGGCTGAGCGCATTTATATCACACCACACACCAGTTGAATTTTTTTAGGGGATTAAAAGAAGTATATTTTAGGTCATACCCCAAATCCTCACTTAATATCGGTCAGGTGGGTGGCCAAACACTGTTCCACCTGTTTGAAGTACCGCGGCCTCTGTACCCATCCTACCTATTAGCAGTGCGTGTTTTTATGCAGGCTGGTTCAGTTTCAAAGTAATGATCATAATTGTGAACCATCTACCAAGAAAATGCAGAAAATAACAATTATTGATTGCAAGCACAGGAACCCTTTAATGAAGTTGGAAAGGTTCCCAATAGTCAGATCTACAAACAGTTTTTAACCATTCATAAGAAGTTTTGCAAAATTCCTTTCCTATGGGGTACATATCATCAACCTATTCGTGGGTGCTTTGGAAAGATTATCATGACCCAGCAGTACAACTGCATGCCATAATTTAAAACAGGCCAGATATTGACTTTAAATTGCAGTTATTCATCCATAACATTTAATTCTTTATAAGTGCTTCATAAGGAAAGATAAAACCCAAAAGAACCAGGGAATGTTCCTGTACTATGGTCCTACTCTAACAGCAGGGCCCTTATTCTTATTGTTTCATCTGAACAGTGTTATTTGACTCCTAAAGTCTTTTTTATTTGCTATATGCATCTGTTCCTGTAAAAGAATGTGGAGATTGGTATGCTGTAGAAATAAGATCTTTAGTTAGTGCTTAATGATTATTTCTTATATCCGCTTTTAAACAGTGGACTCGTGAATTTCGACATTATTTTTTTCCAACTCTCATCTGTGATTCCCCTTTCACAACAAACAAAGGCGCCTCACTTGTGACTTCCTTTCTTGTTACGGTCACTTTCGTTTTTTTGCCATTTTCCTGTTCTGAAGCTACTCGCTCACAATCCTTCTCAGTCGCATGAATGGGCGTGCTCTAACCTCCGATCTGTCCTGTCATTGCACCAAAGCTTAAGTCCAAGATCGTGTTGTCTTCTCTCTTGAACTACTGTAGTAGCACACAGATCCAATGAATTCCCACAATAACATTCACTCAACACTGCATATTGTGTACTACAACGCTAATCCTGCTGCTTACATCCTGAGGACATGCAGTATGTAATAAGTAGCAGAAACCAGCATGACACTATAGTGTATAACTGTGTCATAATCTGTGCTGTGTGGGAGAGAGTGGCTAATGCTGTTGTGTATCAAAGTACTAAGGAGAAACAAAGTGTGGGGAGGGGTTTCTTCTTGCAGAGGAGGGTTTTAAACAGCTAGGTGGCAGACGAGGGATAGGTAATGAAACTAATTCAAACTGAGATGGAGGGCTGATAAGAACACGGGAGCCTTTCTACCTCATTTTCTGCGGCATGAGCACACTCTCATAGACTATGGCTCTCCCTGCTAGGCCCTATAGACGGCAGCATCTGACATGACCTCCTTTTCTACCTCCATAGGAAGCAGGGAGCCAGCCTCCTGCTCAGTAGAGTCTGTCCAGTTTCTCCTGCGGTCTGCCTACCAAACGATGCCCCTCTATAAGATAAGTACCACAGCCAGAACAAGCTACTGCAGGGCTTATCCGTAACTGAGAGGATAGCTAAACCGCTTGAACATAGCTAATGAAAAGAATAGGCAAGTTGTCTTACATGACAGTTAGCGATGGATTTGTAGAAAAGAAATAGCAGAAGAGCCACGTGACCCCCTTACTTGGCCACAATCAATAGTGTTTGGCAGGATGCGTCAAAAAATGCAAAAAGAGAGGCGGCACTCAGTCCCCTAGGAATCTTCTGGTATTCAACTACCCAAGTGGTCTCATTGGTGGCAGGCGAGGTGTCCGACATTCGCTGTAACGTCGCACCGGGCCGTTTCGCGCCTCCCTTCCTCCTTCGCGCTCCGTCCTGGCCGCGACGGCCAGACTGAAATCGCAAGAGACCGCGACACGGCCCGTTGGCCGACTGTACGCGTTTAGCACCTCCCTGCCCCATGGCCGTGGTGTGGAATAAAAAAGATTTTCTAGCGGGGTGAGGCCCCTCTTCTTGGGTTATCCTTTTGACGCCTTGTACTGCCATGTCTCCTGGTGGAGCACCACCCGTGGACTAATGACTTTTTACCCCCCACCTGACGCCATATGAGCCTGGTCCAAAAATCCGATGGCGGTTGGGTATGCCGACGAGTCTTCCTCCTACGGGAAATACATCAACTGTTGGGATCCTGGTGTGTTGCCTAGTGTTGGCAGATACAATGAGTGATCATGGGGGCCCCAACTTGTATGACCAGACAGCATTGTCTGACCACAGGCATCTTTCATGGTCAAACATGTACATAAACCAGACACGTACTAATAAAATTTAAATGCTCACATGCAAATACTAAAACCCGTTATGGAGCGATAATTTGAAAGCATATAGGTAAATACGAGGCCGGTATAAAAAAACTGCAGCAGAATTGCCTTTTTTAACTGCTCTTTGGCCAAACAAAACATCTACAATAGAGAAAATCTAAGGTCCATGTACCAACCTTGCACATAGATCACATAAAACACACGGGAAATCTCAGTTCCTAGGGCTCCCGATTTCACCATTTTCGTCGGGGGTCCAAAAGTAACGTTTTGCAAATGGCCCCCTCGGGTTTGTTTGGCGATCGGATTGGTGGCATCGGCGCTGGCATGGATATGAATAGGAAATCGGGGGCGTGGCCGTTGGAAAAACCCCTGACGGTCTTGGGACAAACCTCGGTATTAAAAAAAAAAAATGTGTCACTTGAAATCATTCACCCTTACATGCACCAGTAATAGGGACTCTGTGAACGCCGCGACCCTACCAGCACAGCAGCGACCCTAGTGGACATCGGGCGCACGACCTTATGATCACCGCAGACCCGATCCCCTGTCAGAGAACGTGCCCGCTAGCTCTGATCGCGACTAGGACCCGGTAAGTTAAATCCTGCCCCCCTTGAGCAAGCTGGCGCTTTCACACATCCAGATGCCGGAGCCAAACAAAGAGAAGGAGCCTAAAAAATTTTTTAAAACCTTGTGGTCTCAAGGGCCCAACTGTTCCGGCCTCAAAGTGCGCTCCTCATAAAACTCTCTAAAGGAAATATTCTTAAGTCATCTCGCGATTGCAGAAAAAATTCCTCTTAGGCAGGTTTGTGCGAATGAGGGGCGATGTTAAGCGCATCAATACATGCCCCCTGCCGAGCCTCGCACCAGCGCAATTCCGTCATGTCTGCCCAATACAACCTCTCCATGGATTCCCATCGTAACGGTATCTGCTGTGCAGGTGTCGGACTTTGGTATAGGTATAGCCAGCCGCCGTCGCTGAGCGATGGCATTGCCGGCGGGGGATGGGGATGGTGAGATTGTCCTCATTTTGCAGGAAAAAAAACAGCCGTGCGGACTGTATAGCACACATCGGCAGAACGGGAGAGAGGATGGCACTGCAGGCAGCGCCACGTTCACGGTTTGGACACATTTTCGAATCAAACAAAAATCGAAAGTAATTACTTTAGGATAGCCGGAGCGGATGGCGCTCTGCGAGTTTTGAGGCCCGAAGCGGAAACTGACACCCCCTGTCATACTGGAGACGGTATTTAGTCAAGAATGACACGGCCCGCGCTCATCAACACACACACAGCACCATTAATCAACAAGGACGATAAGAGAACAAATTATCTCACCAGTGTCGGGACCAACTAGAATGGTGGCAAAGTTACGAGAGAGTCCCGGGTGGGATTTGGAAGCGCTACGGAAGATGATGTCGGCCATAGAAATAAAGTATATTTTTATTAAGATAGTCATCCTAAGATAAATGTGCAACTAGGTCACTTAACTCTTAAGGGTAGGGTGGGCGACGGCGCAAGAGATCTACACAGTAAGACCCATTCAAGGTGGATCATTGGTAGGTAGGGGCCTCGGGAGACAGGTTGTAACCTTGTGGTGTGGTATTACAGTAAAAACATCGAAATAAACGTGCCGAGTCCAGGCATCGTAGCTGGACTTATAGAATTCTATCTATCTATCCATCTATCTATCTATCTATCTATCTATCTATCCATCTATCTATCTCTCTCATATCTATCTATATATCTATCTCTCTCATATCTATCTATCTATCTATCTATCTCTCTCATATCTATCTATCTATCTCATATCTATCTATCTATCTATCTATCTATCTATCTATCTATCTCATATCTATCTTCTCTACTATCTATCTATCTATCTATCTATCTATCTATCTATCTATCTATCTCCTATCTATCTATCTATCTATCCAAGAAAAAAATGAGACTGCACTCCAAGGTAAAATGTGAAAAAAACGGATGGGAGCTTTATTAGCCCAAGTGCAACATTTCAGACCCTGTTCAGGATCCTTTTTCAAGCAATGTGATAAATCCAAACTCCATATATATGGACAACATCATAAGTCATGTGATCATATCAGGTGCATTTATACAACAAAATTACACTTCAAAACATTCATATATGTGACACAGTGAACAGCTTCCATTGATATATTAAGAAACATCAGTAAATAACCCTGTGTAACAACCCCATTTCTTTACCTCTTGTAACTTGGTGGCAATAATATTATCTCCCCCGGCGTTCAGAAATACAAAGGGCGCATGTGCGCGTGTCCCTATGACATCAGGGAGCCATCTACCTATCATATACCCCATGTTGTAACCACCTCCTTCCTTCAAAACATGCTGCGACACTGCAACCGCCTATTTCTGGCGCACGCCCCATATTTTGGCGCATTCACTTACTATTTCATTCAGCATCACTAAGCAGTTACCTAGGGTCAAGATCACATGATCATTCCTACCAACGCCATTTTGTTTAAGGGCAACTTGCCCATCAGTTCCACGGCTTATAGCCAAACATTACAATGCAGTATAGAGTTGCATACAGTGTGTCATACTTTCGTACAGCACACCGTGCTCTCTGTAAAACTGCTGTGTACCTCATATCTTATGGCGGTAAAAAGAAAGAAAAAAAGAAAGAAAAAATGACCCCTGCTCAACCAATACACATCCTCAAGGAGGGATTTACTATTAAAGGTTCATGGAATAGATGATAAAGTACATAGCCCCCATCTTAAATAACATAAGTAAAAGAAACTATAGCGCCGTTGGAGATATTAATGTGTCTTCTTTGTGAATAACCCATAAGTGCTCTATACATGTGTGACTCAATTTTTTCAATTTTTCACAAAATTTTTCAATTTTTTTAAAAAAATATTTCTTATACAAATTTCATAGATTTTTCACATGGCTATACTTTCTGGATGATGTCATCATTGGTATCAGTGGTTCACTGTTAGAGGACGGTCTTATAGGACTGGTTTCAATGAATAGTCTACATTTAGGCCACCTGGTTTGAGCGTTCCCAATCTCTTAATCCACTGTAGTTCTTTTTGTTTTAATATTTTCTCCCTGTCTCCTCCTCTCCTCAGGGGTGGGACATGGTCTATTAACATGAATCTCAAATCCCTCATTTTGTGTTTGGCTTCTTTAAAGTGACATGAAACTGGTAAATCCGCTCTTCCCTTTGTAATGGTGTACCTATGCTGGTTGATTCTCCCCTTAAATTCATTAATAGTTTCACCAACATAGACTAATTTGCAGGGGCATTGAAGAATATAAATGACATACTCAGAGGAGCATGTTAAGAAATGGCGTATATTAAATACCCTGCCGTCAGTGGGATGTGTGAACGTACTACCTTTTAGCATCAGACTGCAGTTCACACAACTAACACAGGGGAAACTCCCCATTTTTGGTTTGCTCAGAAAAGTCTGGACACTTTTTTTGCCCAGCCCCACGTCAGCTTTTACAACCCTGTCACGGATATTTTTCGCCCTTTGATATGAAAAAAGAGGTGGTTCTTTAAGTTCTGGTATGTCCTTATGATTACTACCCAGTAAGGGCCAATGCTTTCTTACAATTCTGGCTATCCGGTTACTGTCCTCTGTGAAAGTACTCACCAGTGGAATTCGCTTGGAACCACCTGACTCCCGTTTTTTAACTTCAATCAGTTTTTGTCTATCCATATCCTTTACTCCCTCTTTTTGTCGAAAAATAAGTTGTTTAGGGTAATTCCTCTCTCCAAATTTTATACACATATTTTTCATGGCCTCTTCAACCTTCTCTTCATTGCTCACTATTCTTTTCACCCTCATTAACTGGCTTTTGGGGAGACTCCGTATCATGCTCCTTGGATGTCCACTGCGGAAATCCAACAGATTATTTCTATCAGTAGGCTTTTGATATAGCTCAGTTTCCAAACCCTCATTACCTTTCTTTATCAATGTGTCAAGGAATTGCAATTTTTCAGCAGAGTTTACTAGAGTAAACTTGACAGTGGGATCAAATGTATTTAGTTCCTCAAAAAAAGCCAATAAGTCAGCCTCAGAACCAATCCAGATAGCACACACATCATCTATGTATCGCCACCATTCCAGAAACTTCTGAAAATGGGGTGACACATAGATGACATGCTCCTCAAGGTACCTCATATAGATGTTAGCATATGTGGGGGCCACATGGGACCCCATGGCGGTACCTTGTACCTGAAGGAAAAATTCATCCCTGAAAAGGAAATAATTAGATTTCATGTCACATATATGAATGTTTTGAAGTGTAATTTTGTTGTATAAATGCTCCTGATATGATCACATGACTTATGATGTTGTCCATATATATGGAGTGTTGGATTTATCACATTGCTTGAAAAAGGATACTGAACAGGGTCTGAAACGTTGCACTTGGGCTAATAAAGCTCCCATCCGTTTTTTTCACATTTTACCTTGGAGTGCAGTCTCATTTTTTTCTTGGATACATATATATATATATAATATATATTTTGTTGATTTGCATGTGGCTGGCCTTGCTGGCACTAGTAGTGCAGCTAGTACCATATTGTAAGGAATTTGCAGAGAGACTTGGGAACGTTCTATTTAGCTCTTAGTGACACATACACCTCAAACACCTAAGTGGGACAATTTATTAGGGGTTTGATTGAATTAGACCCTACTGCCGCCTGATATTTGATCCAAGGATATAGGGATATTTCCGCCCAGAAGCAGCCGTGCCCGTTGAATGCGCTTTCAAAAATAAGAGGAGAGGGAAGGCCGTTGATCATACACATGGAGGAAATTGAATCTTTTAATCATCTGGCTAGGGTAGAACTTACTGAGCCCGTTTTCCCTTATTAGGACCTATGATACTGCTAAGAAAAGGGATTAGATTCCCTAAAGCTTCTGCCTCGGAGATAAGCGAGAACTGATTCTTTTCCATCCAGGGCTTGAAGCTTCCCTTGCTATTCTTCCGGGGCATCTGTACCCAGGACAGGAAGGAAGATCTCTTGCTTTAAAAGCCGATGAGAAGGTATTTTGGCAGAAAAACCCGGCATGTACGAAGAATTATGCGTCTTCATGACTTCATATACGTTCCTTACAGGAGAAGGCTTGGATTTCAAATAATCCTCCTTGCAGAACAAATGTTCACCAGAAAACCAGTTCCAGGAGAGGAGGAAGATGCAGAGGGATATCTGAGATTGGGGTCGAATGGTCCTGCACATAAATGTTTGTAAAACCAATAGAAAGATTCCCATGACGGTAGAGGTGACTAACTGGGGCTTTAACTTCTTCAGACACCTGAAGAATTCCTGACACAACAGGTTATCGAGAGATTCCGCCTAAGAAGAATTAATGGCGGTGTTAAATGGAACTTTCAGTGTGTATTAAACTTCAGGCCCTTCTTTAAGCCATCCTGCGAAATTGAAGGGGGAAGGAGGAAATGGTAGAAGAAGCCCTTCTTGATAAGCACCATTTGCTTATAGATTCCCCAGACACGTTGGTAGACTTTTAACGTCTCGGTTTCCTAGAGGCCGCCAATTGTCAATAATGTGTAGCGAAAAACCCCGACTTCTAGATTCCCCCTTTCGCTTCCAGGCCCCCAGTGGAGAGTGCGGGTTGAGGGGATGAAGGAACTGTTCTGGAGTAGCAAGTCCGGCCGGGGAGGGAGAAACCAGGAATTCCCCTTGGACAATGGAAAGGAGAAGAGGGAGGAACAGGGCCTTCTCGGCCAAAACGGAATCACGGCTATAATGTCGTTTTCTCTCTCATGATCTTCGTAACCACGCTCGGAATGAGAGGGAAGGGGTGGGAATATGTAAAGAAATTGGTCGGTCCAGTCGAATGAGAGGCAATTCCACCCTACTGGGTTCTCCTGATTTGTACAGGAGCAAATGGGGAAGCTGAGAGTTTGACCTCGATGCCATCAGGTCTATTGAGGAAGACCCATTTTCTGGAAAATTTGTTGGAACAATTGTTGTCAGAGCCCACTCCGAAGGTCTGACTGGTTGCGGGCTAGCAATCCGCCTGCACATTCAAACGTCCACTCATATGAATCGTGAGCTGTTGTGAACCGTCTGCTCGCCAGTCATCAGGACGGGAAACACTCTTGGCAAGGGACCGGCTCTTGGTGCCCCCCTGCTTGTGATATAGAAGACAACTGCCAGGTGTCTGATCGGACCAAATTCTTGCCCGAGTAGGAGACTGGAGAAAAGGAAGAAGTGCACAGACGTAAAGCTCTCATTTCTGAGGTCGAAGGCCAATTTGGAATCGGAACCGTGTCCACCTCTTTTGAACCCACGGGCCTTCCAAAAGGGGGCCCAGCCCCAATTGATGCGTCTGACGTAAGGATTCACTGGCTGGAAGGGAATGGATGGAGTCGGCCTAATAGTGGGGTTCGGAACAACCAGATTAAGTCCTTGATAGCTTGGACTGAGGACGTCATGTTTGTTCCAAGGACGCAGACTCCTTGACAATGGAGAGAATGGCGCCGGGAGCCCCTTTCATTGGGTTTTTGCCCACGGGATGCTTCTATAGCCAAGGTTATTCGTCCTAGGACTGCCATGGCTTTCCTGATTGTTTTTGTTGTCCTGGGGGGCAGATCAGATGCTGATCGCTTTATCAGGAAACGGTAATTCTGGCTGATGGACAAAGAGAGCGTATGTTAGAAGAGTTTATTAGAAAACCTAGAAATTTCTGAGGGTTGCAGGAACAGAGACGACTTCTTTTTGTTGACAACAAACCATGACCTCCGAGTCTTCAGGACTACTTGCGAGATCGTGTGTACATCAAGTGCTCCGTTTGAGCTATCAAAAGCCAGTCGTCTAGATAGGGTATCGCCTGATGCCTTGTAAACCTGAGGGCTTGCCGATAACACCACGGCGGACCTCGTAAAAACTCTGGGTGCTGAACTCAGAAGAAGGGTAGACATGAATGGTAATGCAGTACTGTTTGTCCTGTAGTATAGAGGACCCGGAGAGAGAGAAACTTCCTGTGATATGAAGTACTGGAATCTGCAGATAAGCATCTTTCAGATCAACTGTCGTCATGAAGCAGTTCATGGAGATTAGGGGCAGGTGTGCCTGATTGCTTCATCCTGAATCTTTCTTCAGAATAAACTGGTGAGGTAAGTAAAGATCTATCACCAGCCTCCAAGATCCTCCTTGCGTTGGACAGGAAAATACTCTGGAATACACGCCTGAACCTCTCTGGGGATTAGGGGGACAGGTTCAAAAGAACCCTTTTGTATGACGTCTTGAAGAAGACGAGGAACAATTCAGATCGCCAGGTTGGTTGATGAGAACCTGTATGGAGGAACGCTTGGTAGCTCCAAGAGAATAACCTTTTTCCCAGAGAATTGACCCAGGCGCCTGACGAAGTTTGACACTATGTGGGAAAACTGGGAAAGCCTTGCTCCGATTTTGACAGGCCTGGCGTCATAATTCAGACTTTTGGAGGGCTCCGAATGAGGTTTTTATTCTGGACAACCGATTCCTTGAAACCCCTTTTGTCATCTCTTCTAAACTGTCTTCTGACTTGTGGGAGATCTGTGCTAGAAACGAAAGGATTAAAAGCGGTCGTTCTTAGGCTTGGAAAAGAAGTGCCCTTGTCATCATTATGACCTTCAGGAATATCTTCCAGCTGTGTGGACCAAACAGACTCGACGGCTGAATGGTAGATTACAAAAAATGGGTTTTAGAGGGACATCTCCCGGCCCAGGCTTTATCCAGAGTGGGCACGCCTATAGAATTTATGGAGGGCCAGGCTGGTGATGTTTAGCTTGATTGTATCACATGAGAGTCGCGCAAAGAAACTCTGCCGCTGATTTGAGAAGAGAAGTATCTTCTACAATATCCTTCCTGATACGCCATCACTGCACATCATTGGTTAAGCTGGCTTAGCCAGATCCTCAATGCCCTCGCCACTGGAACAGAAGCCAGGAGAGGTTTAATAATTTGCCGAATGGGTATAGGCCCGCCGTGCCCGCCGTATGACACGGCCATTTCCTATCAATCGGATCTTCAGGAGGGTCGCCTCCTAAGCTGGAAAGATGGAATTAAGCGTAACTTAGCCAGAGACAATTCACTTAGGAGAGACTCCATTCAGCGGATAAAGCAGGATCCAATCTGTACCACAGACTCTAAATTAACCCCAGGGTTGGGGTTTTTGTTTTTATCAGGTTTTTTCCAAGAAGCCTCCATCAGATTCTCCAGATCTGGATGGTCTGGGCAAAATGGCCTTTCTTCTTAGGGGGAATAATAAAGAGCTTCGGAGCGTAGAGAGTCTTCAGTGTCTTATCTGACTCCACTGCTTCTTTCACGCTTTATAAGCCTGGAAACACCTTCTGTATTAAAACAGATAGAACTCATCTGGAGAGGCTTCTGCCTCGTCCTTGAGCTGATTCCCCCAGACCTATACTCCTCATGACTAGAGGGCCTGGAGGTCTGGAGGATAAGGACTGATCTTTTCATATTTGTACATTGAGAGGTTTCAGCTACTGCCTGAGCAATAGTTAGTTTTAAGCCAAAGGAAAAAACCTGGTTGAATTCTGCCGTACAGCTCATATCCTCCTGGCGGGTGGAGTGCCAATCCTGCACACAAGTATGGTTCCCAATCCTCTGGTAAGGGGCTGGTGACAGGAGTACACATCTATGGCCTGCTCTTTCTGGCCACTTTTTCTTCCTGAGGATCTGGGAAGACACAAACATTAGGAAAACACTAGCACGACTGTCATAAGCAGAACCAGCAGGGCACCGGAGGTGAGCACTTAACGATTCCAGGGAGGTCTGTGCCTGGCGGAGCGCTACCACGCACCGCGCCATATCTGTTTAAATGGGAAGTCTGCGAGACGGACCTCCTACCTGCGTATGCGCAAATTGGGCCGGGCGATGGCGACAGATCGTAGCGCTAGGCGCCAGAAAAAGGGCCGCGGCTGAATTTCTGTCTCACCCCGCGCACGCGCCAGACCGCCCATCGGACGCCGAGGCAATGCTGAACAAGCGCCGCCACAGACACCCGGCAAGCCCAACTTCACCCCTGGCAGGGTGGTAAGGCAGGGGAAAAGGAAAAAAAAAATACAGCGGGGGAACACAGGGATACTTGCCTGAGGTGATAACAGGCTGATATCAGCATACAGCAGCCAGACATCCTGTTGCTGTGCAGTGGACCCTGTAACACACTCGGGTTGCAACAAGCTGCCATTCGGGCGCGGGGTCCAGGGTATGGAAACACCCAAACCGTGGGACAGGGAGCCAACGCTCAACCAAACTTCGGTATCCACTTCCAAAGAAGAAAAACACACGTTGTGTCATTGTAAGGGGTTTTATAGGGAGTCAGCCTGCCATCTCTATTGCTAATATGTTATCTTCTGTCCATAGGAGGAAGGAGACTTAAACCCAGTCAGTGCGAGTGTAAGGACGACCAGGCAAGATTATATATAGAATAGATATATATATATATATCTATATATATCTATATATTACATCATAATTACAACGCTTATAGGACGCTTTTGACACTCTTACATACATATATAATAACATTGCCTCATACGCACCCATTATCTAACTACATATATACATTTATAAATCATGAATAAGTATATAACACTCCATACAGTATATAAGCACACAGTTAAACCATACATTATTCCACATGACCAATTATATATAATCTCGTAAGCCATCAGTTATACACATCAATTTGGCACTATACCTCTAGAGTGACAACAAATGGGGCACATTACTATGTGTCCATGCTGATGACATTCGATGCTCGGGCTCCCGAATTTGTCCATTTTCGCGCAGATGTTTTGTGGCACATGTTATGCAGAGTGTGCGCACATCAGTGCCACGTTCAGGCAACCACAAACGGGGGTGGGGGCGTTGTCAACTGATCAGCGACAAACCGAATTGGTGCAAAACGCGTCATTAGCGGGAATAACCTGTTACCGTATATCCGAACCTCGCGTCCACATGCTCGTGACCTGTACCACTAATACTGTGGATTGACAGTGAGGCCGCGGTAGATATGGATTTGATGAATATATATAGCCTTACATTCGGGTATAGACCTAGTTTTTCCACAAAATGAGTTGCTCAAAACCTACGGCGGACTTATTCATCGAGTCAAACTAGAAAAATAAAGACACAAACTCATTTCTTGACGGAGCCCGTATCTCTTCTGTCTGAGCGTCTGAGACAGAAGAGAACTGTGGGACGTCGGAAAGTATGATTACAGGTTATGTTGTTTTCTACTGCAGGGGTTGGGCAGGCGGTATGCTACAGGCGAGCCTGAAGACTGAAACTGGGAGGCGTAACCATGCATTCCGCACACTCGTGCTTATGACCAGTCAATACGTGTGTATCCCACGTTTTTGTGTTGATAAGTAGGGTTCTCGCGTATACTCGGATGGCTTATACTCGGGTAGATACGTTTGTATACTCTTATCTATACAATCTAATATATATATATATTAAATAAACAACATTGAAAAGTCCAGCAGCACCAAGATTGCCAAGTAATTTGTGGGTGCAAACCCAATCTCTGGCTGAACACCAGGCAAAATATATCCAAGAAAAAAATGAGCTGCACTCCAAGGTAAAATGTTAAAAAAAACGGATGGGAGCTTTATTAGCCCAAGTGCAACGTTTCAGACCTGTCCAGGATCCTTTTCTAAGCAAGGTGATAAATCCAACAACTCCATATATATGGACAAAATCATAAGTATGTGATCATATCGGTGCATTATTACAACAAAATACACTTCAAAACACTTCATATATGTGACACAGTGACAGCTTCCATTGAATATTAAGAAACTCAGTAAATAACCCTGGTAATAGCCCCATTTCTTACCTCTTTGTAACTGGTGACAATAATCTATCTCCCCTGGCGTTCAGAAGTACAAAGGGCGCCTGTGCGCGTGTCCCTATGACATCAGGGAGCCATCTACCTATCATATACCCCACATGTAACCACTCCTTCTTCAAAAATCGCTGCAGGACACTTTATCGTATTTTTTCTTGGATTATTATATATACCGTATTTTCCGGCTATAAGCGCACCATACAAGCCATAGGATCTTTCCTTAGGAAATCCAAATGCGCCAATAGTTCCGGATGTCGCACCTATGTTGGCTCAGGGCAGCGGACCCTACCTTACATAGGCTCCCCGCATACCGGAGACCGTAGACTCGAAAGCAATCTCCGCGGGAACTTGCAGACCACTGCGGCACGAAACTTCTGCCGCGTCCCCGTCTGCATGTTCCCGCGGAGATCTCTGTCTCCGTCGGATGCGGGGGAAACTATGTAAGAGGGTCCGCTGCCATCCTACACCTTGAAGGGACTCCCTTCCCCGCTCACCTCTCCGGTCTCCGCTCCGCTCACCTCTCCGGTCTCCGCATCTCCGCTCTGCCACGCCCCCGGACCTCTGCCACGCCCCTGGCCACCCTGCGCCTTATAGTCCGATGCGCCTTATATATGGAATAATTCCATATATAAGGCACATCGGACTGATGCGCCTTATATTCCGGTGCGCCTAATGGCCCGGAAAATACGGTAATTAACATTTAATTTACTATGTCTCAGCTCCATGGGTGGGGGTTAGTTTTGGCTGCAGTTGGGGAGTGGCGTTGGTGGTCACGCTTGCCAAACGTTACCCATTACTTATGCCTATTCAACTGTTTCTCCGCCAGGCAGGGGGCCCCGTGTTCTGCAGGTCCCTTGATTTTGCAGCCCCCGTAGCAGCTGTAATGTTTGTAATTAAGCCTCTGCAGATTGTACATAGTGTCCAATTTGCAGTCACGATCCAGCGGCTCATGCACCCGATGTCCACTAGGTGTCGCTGCTGCGCTGAAGTTTGCCGGAGTTCACCTTTTCCGACGGCCACGCCCCTTCATTTCTGTCACGTGAAAGCCAGCCTGTCCTATCTGCAGGCTGTATTTTAGACACCAGGAAAACGTATAAAATTTTATTTTCTGCCCTATAAAAGTTTGGGGCCATTCCAATGTGAAGTAAAACTAAATGAATCAGGAATACCTCCGTTAGTGTATTCCCGATGGTAGGTTTCCTTTAAAAACTATTTTTTTTTTACTGTAAAGGACTTTGTATCTGAATGACCCTATGAAATGAATGGCCCATTTAAAGAAAATAAAAATTTTAAAAAGTACATCATTTTCTTTCCATCTCTCTTTGACAAAACAAAGTCTGAAATAGATTTTGTTAGTTCGGAGGAGAATACAAGAAAGATGGAAACTTTTGTTTTACTGACACTTTTCTGTAAATTGGACTGTTTTTGTTTTAAAGGCTAATTATGTTTCCATCAGGTTTTATGATAATAAAAGTCATAGGGAAGAACAGAGCGAGGAGGAAAAGATGTCAGGACGGGATTTAAAATGGTATTTTTCAGATCTTGAGTTGTTCAGCGCTAATTTTCCAGAACACATACAGTAATTGGAAAGCAATTAGTCAAGTCTTTCAGCCCTATGTTTATAGTCAATTTGCTTAACAACTTCATGTATTTCTGTCTTGCCCTTCGTCTTCCAGGTGTTACCGGGCTCTAACTAGCTGCTACCAAAGCTTTGTTAAAGAAAAAAAATACATTTATTTTAAAAATATTTTTCCACTTGGCCATTGAATTCTCCTCTTCTGTCAAGTTCTCTTCAGCCAGTTTTAGCCATATGTGTTTCTTCACCATAGGTGACTACAATTAATGGTTGTCATTTGCAACCCTGAGGGGGTCACCTAGGATTTCCAGGTTCCTAATTGACTAGCTATTTTATTCCTCTCCTATATTCCTGCATAGATAAGCAGAGTTACCATAATAAGGGTGGATTTTATCGCAGTAAGGCCACATGCACATGACCGCAGGATGCTTCCGAGCCACTTTGTCATCAGTGTGTAAGGTCCATTCACAAGCTGATGACCACAATAAAGACTGACTTAGTCACAAGCATGACCTGCACAGGGCCATGGAAACCACTGCCATGTGCATGAGCCCATAAAAAATACATGGGACCATGTGCTAGCCAAGAAAACAACAGCTACTATATGGCAAAAAAAAACAACCACTTTGTGCATAGAGTAATTTCTTCAGGAAATAATTTTATTAAAGTATTTTTTGGTGCAGATTTCACTTCCAGATATTTTTTGGAGGATTTAATAAGTCTTGTGTACACCGCATCTGATTTTTAGACAAGGTTTGACGAAACCAGTCAAACCTGGTAAAAATCAGGAGTGAGCAGCAGCCCACCCTTTCAGCAGGGGAGTAACCATAGGAGTAGCAGCCATAACAGCTGCTATGGGGCCCACAGTGTCCGGGGGCCCCGACATCCGACCTGAAACACTAAAGAATGAAGGATATGCACAATTATTACTTATTAATATGTTTGTATAAGTGTAGAACTGTATGTGTGTGTGTATATAAGTTACATACATTTGTGTATAAATGTGCGTGATCATATATATCACATGTGTACAGATGTGTATAATTTATGTAAGGGAAATGGGGGCCCCAATAAGAAGTCTGCTATGGGGCGCAGCCTCTCCTAGTTACGCCCCAGCCTTTCAGATTTAGTAAGAGACTAGAGCCTATTAGTATGCTGGTGTGGGGGGGATAGTGAAGGCTGGCAATTAAATAGTCTCCATTCCACATGGAATGTGTATGTATATGCAAGTTAAGGTCATAAGATGTTCAAAAGTAGTGTTGTTGTGATGTTAAAGAAATATTAGCAACATAGTTATTTATGACTAGAGATGAGCGAGCACTAAAATGCTTGAGTGCTCGTTACTCGAGTCGAATTCTTTTCCGATGCTCGAGTGCTCGTTTGAATAACGAATCCCATTGAAGTCAATGGGAGACTCGAGCATTTTTCAAGGGGACCAAGGCTCTGCACAGGGAAGCTTGGCCAAACACCTGGGAACCTCAAAATGATGGAAACACCACTGAAATGGCAGGAAACAGCAGGGGCAGCATGCATGGATGCCTCTGAGGCTGCTTAACCACCATTATGCCAAAATTATGGGCAACAGCATGGCCATGACAAGTGACAGAATGAAGCTAGATAGCATCTAAAACATCCAATAAATTGACCCTGACACTATAGGGGACGGCATTTTGTGTTTTGTTTTTTTTTTTATAGAACAAAACGTGCAGAAGAAATCAGACAGCAACCACAGAAGATGATTGCTATGGCTAGTTTCTAACCTACACTGATAGCACACAAAAGGATTTTGTGCTGTGACTTTTGAAACACGCTAATGTAGCCCCAGCAAGGGCTGTTGGGTTCTTGTAGAATCACTCCTGCCTAACACTATTCTAATAGAACACCCTAACGCTTTCCCTGACCAGCAGCAGCTCTCTCCCTAGCGGCATCCAGACAGAGAATGATGCGAGCAGCGCGGGCAGGGGCTAGTCTATTCCAGGGTCACCTGATCTGGCCAGCCAACCACTGCTATCGACGTGTAAGGGTACCACGTCATGCTGGGTGGAGTGCAGAGTCTCCTGGCTTGTGATTGGCTCTGTTTCTGGCCGCCAAAAAGCAAAACGCCGGGAGATGACATTTTCTCGAGCGGGCGAAATACTCACCCGAGCAACGAGCAGTTGGACGAGTATGTTCGCTCATCTCTATTTATGACATATTGTCTGGGACCCGCCAATGTCTCGAGAACGGGGACCCACTGCCTCATTTGCCGCAGTCCAGCCAATTGAAGAGTGTAGTGTGCCCTGTATGTGCCTGGCTATACGCTTAGGTATTTTTGCTGCTTCCATAGACATGAATGAAGAGTGATTGCAGATTTGTGACGTGGGTCGCAAAAGTATAATGCATTAATGATGTATCCTGTGGATATGTCATAAGAACCTGAGTTGGGAACACCCCTTTAAACAATATGGCCGAATCTCCCAGTGCACACCATTGTGGTACATTTGGAGCATTATCTACATGTTTTCGCATTTTCTCTTGTAAATTTAGGATAATAATAATAATTCTCCTTTTATACTAGGATCACTGTAGAACAGCAGCCATTTTCTTCGTTTCCCAGAATCCTGCAGGCAGACGCCAATTGACATAAATTGGTAGTACAAGAAGTATCAATTACATAATTCACACAAAAGAAATTGACATTTCAATAGGAAAAGAGTTAAAAAGAAACATTAGGAGAAAAAAGCTGCTGAAAAAGACATAAACGAGGGAGATTATTATGTGAAATAAAAACATATTTAATATAATGTGTCTTGATTACTGTGGGAATTATGTAATGAATGCCGGGGATAATTTCATGATTGCGGTAAAATAATTTGTGTAGGCTGAAGTTGACTGCTCAATCATTCAAAACACTTTTCTACAGAAAGGACACATAAAGCGTCTACACATCTCACAGGAGCCCCTGATGTTCATTTACACCCACTTTGTATTTTGAAAAATATTTTTTACGAGTCTTGAATTTTCCAGAGAAATAACTCATATCTCAGATGATACTTCTGCAACATTTGTAAACACTCAGCTATAGAGACACATTACTTCTTTTGGTATTTAGGGTTGTTTGGCTAAGGCAACATACTGCAATTGGGTATTTCCTTCACTATACTGACAAAGACAGTTAACGGGTCTTCGTTGCAGTTGCAACTGTCACGGGTGTCCCTGTGATCCATGCCTTGGATTGCAGGCACACCCATGCCCCTCTCCGTGGCGCCGCTGCCCCGGCCCACACTCACCTATCCACGCTCCTGCTCCCATCCTGGCTTGTCCGCATGCGCGTCCCTGCTCCCTAGGGTGTGCCGACACTCTGAGATTTAAAGGGCCAGCGACTGCCAATTGGCGCTGGCCACTTGCGGGTTTCTATTTAATCCGGCGGCTCCCATCACTCCCTGACGGATCTTTGAGCTTTATGGTGAGAAGAGAAAGGTTCCTTTGTTGTTCCTGTGTGCTGTCTCCGTTCCCGTGTCCCTTCCTGCATGTTTTCCTGTTGCTGACCCCGGATTTGGATTTTGACCTTGCATCTCTGCTGCCTGCCCTGACTACCCGCTTGACCCTGACATCGAGACTGTCTCCTGTATGTGCACCTCAACTTTGGCTGCCACCGCAGGCTAGTCGCACCTGTGGAACGACCTGGTGGTACCACGCCGCAGCAAGACCATCCCGCTTTGCGGCGGGCTCTGGTGAAGACTAGGTGCCACTTAGATTTTGGTCCCAGGTGTTGGCTAGTACCATCTCCCGCTGTGGTCCACTGACCCCGAACCCTGACAACAACCTCTTTTTTTGAGGATTGGTGTAGATTCTAGGAGTCAAACACTGATTCATAATGAAGTGAGGGTACATGTTGCAGTAAAGTGAAGCAATTTATAAAGGATGTGTGAGATGATGGGACAAAAATTGGCCAAAGACTCAAGAGGTAAACCAAAATGTTGATGACTAGATAACCACATGACTATGGTTCTGGAAACATACATTAATTAACCAAAACCATTGGCACTGGTCAGGGTATGAGATACCTATGAACAGGCAATAAGCGTATTGCCTCCCAAGGCTTATTGATGTGCATGGGAGGTTGGACCAGACCATTGACTCCATTAGCTAAAAAATGGTGTATGCTGCTCCAACTCTCAGTTACTTCTACAAATAAAATTTAATTCCAGTCTTCAGAACCTATGTCCATTCAGTGCTGCGGTTCACAGGACCCACTTTGGCCTCCTCCCATCACAGGACATTGTGAAGAAGTGAGTTTTACCAAAGTGGTTCCAATGACACCCACCACTGCCCATGCATAGATGTTGTAATACCAATGCCAACCCCTGTCCACCAAAAAAAGCAACTACAATGGGCACATGACCATCAAAACTGTTAAATCATAGGGATGGCTGAGCACATGTATGTCACACCAGTATGAATTTTTTAGGGGATTAAAAGAAGATAAGTATATTGTAGGTCTATCCCTAAAATACTCAACTTAAATATCAGGTCAGTGGGTGCCAAACACTGTTCCACCTGTTTGAAGTAGCCGCGGCCTCTGTACACCATCTACCTAGTAGCAGTGCTGTGTTTTATTGCAGGCTGGTTCAGTTCAAAGTAATGATCATAAATTGTGATACCATGCTACCAAGAAAAATGCATGAAAATAAAAATATATTGTTGCAGCACAGGAACCCTTTAATGAAAGTTGGAAAGGTTCCAAGAGTCAGATCTACAAAACAGTTTACCATCATAGAAGTTACAAAATTCCTTTCCTATTGGGTACATATCATCAACCTATTCTGTGGTGCTTTGGAAAGATTATCATGACCCAGCATGTACAACATGTATGCCATAAGTTAACAGGCCAGGATATTTTATTTAAATTGCAGTTATTCATCAGATAACATTTAATCATTTATAAGGACTTCATAAGGACAGATAAAAACCCAAAATAACCAGGGAATGTTCTGTACTATGGTCCTACTCTAACAGCAGGGCCCTTATTCTTATTGTTTCATCTGACAGTGTTATTACTCCTAAAGTCTTATTTTATTTGTATATGCAGCCTGTGTCCTGTAAAGAATTGTGGGATATAATGGAGCTGTAGAAATAAAGATTTATTATTTTTATTATTATTTCTTAATATCCGCTTTTTAAAGTGGAACTCTGATTTCTAAATTATTTTTTTCCAAACTCTCATATGTGATTCCACCTTTCAAAACAAACAGAAGGCTGCCCATATTGTGACGGTCACCTTTTTCTTTTTTTTGCCATTTTCTGTTCTGAAGCTACTCGTCACAAATCCTTCTCAGAAGCAGTGAAGTGGGCGGTGTCTAACCACTTCCTGTCATTGCACCAAAGCTAAGTCAATGATCGTTTGTCTTCTCTCTTGAAGTAATGGTAGCAAATCCACTGAGATTTCCCACAAGTAAATTCACTCAACACTGCATATTGTGTACATACACGAGTATCCTGGCTGCTTGCATCACATGGAGGAGCATGCAGTATGTAATAAGTAGCATAAACCAGCAGTGAAACAGCTACATAGTGTATAACTGTGTATAATCTGTGCTGTGTGAGAGGGCTAACTGCTGTTGTGTAGAAAGTATAAGGAGAACAGAAGTGTGGGGAGGGGGGTTTCTGCAGAGGAGAGTATGAAACAGCTTGAGGTGCAGACAGAGGGAGTAAGGTCAGAAAAATAACAAACTGAGATGGAGGGACTGATAAGGAACAAGGGAGCCTTTCTACCTCATTTTCTGTGCAGGAGACTTCATAGACATATGGCTCTCCTGCTAGCTATAGACAGAGAGCATCACATGACCTCTCCCTACCTCCAGAGTAAGCAGGGAGACACAACCCTTCTTCAGGTAGAGTCTGTCCAGTTTCTTGTTTAAACAAACTATGCTCTCATAGAGATAAGTACCACAGCCAGGAGACAAAGCTACTGCAGGGATATACTAAACTGAGGAGGATAGCAAAGAAACCGCTGGACATAGCTAATGAAAATAATAGGCAAAGTTGTCTTACATGAAATAAGCTATTGATTTGTAGAAAAAAAGAAATGATCAGAGATCCACTTTAACCCTCTGTATGCCACAATCAATAGTGTTGGCAGGATACAATGATTGATCAGGGGCCACAACTTGTATGACCAGACAGCATTGTCTGACCACATCTTATTGGTCAACGCCGCTGCCCCGGCCCACACTCACCTATCCACGCTCCTGCTCCCATCCTGGCTTGTCCGCATGCGCGTCCCTGCTCCTTAGGGTGTGCCGACACTCTGAGATTTAAAGGGCCAGCGACTGCCAATTGGGTTTTTGGCGATCGGATTGTGTCGCATCGGCGCTGGCATGCATATGATGGAAATCGGGGGCGTGGCCGTTGGAAAACTGTTGGGAAAAACCGCGGTATTTAAAAAAAAAAAATGTGTCACTTGACAAGCACTTACATGCACCAGGAATAGGATGGTGAACTCCGGCGGACCTCGGCGCAGCAGCAACACCTAGTGGACATAGGGCGCACGACCTTAGTGAATCACCGGAAGACCCGAATCCTTGTCAGAGAACGTGCCGCTGGATCGCGACAGGACCGGGTAAGTAAATCTGCCCCATTGACAGCGCTTCACACATCCATGCTGAGCATATCAAATAGAAGGAGCTAAAATTTTTTTTAAAAACACTTGTGTTCTCAAGGCCAAACTGTTCCAGGCCTCAAGTGGTTAAATTAAATGGAAATATTCTAAGTCATTCCGATTGCAGAAAAAATCCTCTTTATGCAGTTTTGTGCAATGAAGGGAGCGCATGTTAAGCAGCATCAGATAAATGCTCCGAGCCTCGCACCAGCGCTAAGTCCTTCATTTCTGCCCAATACAGACCTCTCCTATTTATTCCATCTTAAAAATGTATCTGTTTTACATGTGTCTGTACTTTATAATTTATAGCCAGCCGCCTCCTCTGATCTATGGGCATTTACTCTGCGTTTTATGTGTCTTTTGAGGATTTTCAGTTTTGCATTGTAAAAAAAAAAAGCAGCCTTTCTGACTGTATATCATCAGCATCTGCAGAACGGGAGAAGAATGATGGCACATTTCAATGCATCGCCACTTTCACTTTTTTGACACATCGAAAAAAAAAAATCTAAAGTATTACTTATTTATATTCCGGAGCGGAGGCGGCTCTGCGGAGTTTAGGCCCCTAATGAAACTTACCACTGTCATACTGGAGGACTGTATGTAGTAATAATGACACGGCCAGCGTCTCATCACACTACACGATCCACCATTAATCACACTATAGGACTAATAAGGAGAAACATAATTATCTCACAAGTGTCCGGGACCAGACTAGAATGTGCAAAGTTACTTTATATTCCCTTTTTGATTTGTAAAGCGCTACGGAATATGATGCTGCCATATAAATAAAGATTATTATTATTAAGAATAATAAATCTATAAGATAAAATGTCAAATAATGTCACTTAACTCTTAATGGTATTTTTGCTACTTCTCAAAGAGAGTCTAACAGCAGTAATACCCATATCAAGTTGTAATCAGTTTTAGTTATTGGCCCTGGAGACATGTGTAACCTTTGTGTGTTGTTAGTAGCAGGAAAACAGTGAAATAAACATTTCTATTCCAGGATCGTAGCTGGACTTAGAGAATAGGGACACTGTTGTGTTTTTTTTATCTCTCCATTCACTTCTCTTCATCCCTTTCTTTTTGCTGTAATATACAACCATAAACCTGTTACAGCAGAGGGGAGAAGCTGTGCTGCAGTACAGTTAAAAGAGATAATTCACAAGTCCAGCTGCAATCCTTGAATATAATCTATACTACGCAGGTATAGCCACTGGGCTGCTAATAGACATTGGGGCAAACTAAGGGTCTGCACGGTGCATTTTCGTCGGGTTTCCGGACAATTTCCAATTTGCGCCGCATTTAAGCGGGATTTTTGGCGCACGCGATCAGATTTTGCCGCAATCACGCCAACTTGCATGCGACACAAATTGGGGGCGTGGCCGTCGGACAACCCGACTGATTCGGACTAAGCACAGAATTTACTATTCAAATTGTGTCGCAATTTGACAATGCACTCACGTACACCGGGAAGAAGAAGGTGATCTCTGGCGGACCTTAGCGGGGGAAGCGACACATGCAGGAAAATGGACGCACGATCTTGAAGAATTGCACCGGACTTCATCCTATAAGTAATTTATCTGGTTTGTGTAATGAAAAGTTATACCATTTTTTAATATACTTTCTGTATCAATTCCTTACGGTTTTCTAGATCTCCTCTTGCTGTCCTGCTAAAGAAAGCTCCTATGTTTGCCTCCAGTGGATAGAACGCTGTCCATGGTCATGTGATGTCACACAGGTGCATGAGCCGTTAGTATCAGAGTAATCAGAGCCGTGTGTTATAACGAGCCGTGCACCTGTGTGACATCACATGACCAGGAACAGAGTTCGATCTCATGTAAGTGAACATAAAAGCTTTCTATAGAATGACAGCAAGCAGAGGTCTATAAAACTATAAGGAATTGATAAAGAAAGTACATTGGAAAATGGTATAAATTTTCAATGCACAACCATATCAGTTATTTACTGAAAGTGGACGACCCCTTTAATTAGTAAAAACAGGACCCCACTTATCCTAAATGACGGGGATCCCAGCAGTTGAAATCCCATAGCTCGGATTGCTATCCCCTATCCCAGTAATGAGAAACCTTTTAGACACCGAGTGCACAAACTGCAACCAAAACATATTTTTCACAAAGTGCCAATGCGACAATTTAAGCAGTATCACTCCTTGCTCTTTCACAGGTTTAAATTGTATAGGCACCTGAGGACACCAATACAGTAGACAGAAGGAGAAGGAGTTTGGATTATCATTGTAGCTTCCTTCTAGGGTCCTGGGCTGCCTGGGACTGCAAGAGGCGTTGAGTCCTGTCTGGCAAACCTTGCCAAGGGGTGATGGCAAGGGTGCCCATATAGAGGGCTCTGGGTGCCACCTATGGCACCCGTGCCATAGGTTCGCCACCACTGCCCTATCCTGTGGATTCATGACCGTGGCAGGCCCTCCCCTCTTTACGTTGCCTAATAAGTTCCTTTTTATTCACCTAAAATTAAATATATGAAAATGGGCTTTCTAAATTAGATGATCCCTTTAAATACCTAGAACTTAGAAACACTTAGCAAACCATTCTCTGCCTGTTCCCATCGGTGACTGTTGATGTGAAATTTACAGTGATACTAAATCATTATTTCCAAAAGTTGGAAAGTGTTGTGTTTCCTTTTACAGTAGGCAGTGCACATTCACAGAACCCATTAGGATTTCCTGTTAATGTTGGCTTGCTAGAAGGTAAATGGCAGCGCCGCGTGCAAATAGCATAGCATGTTACAAATGCTGCAAATGGGTAGAAGGTAAATGTTACACTGCTTCCGAAACTCTTAGGTCGGAGTCTGGAAAACAAATAATTCATTCACTTCTTACATTTGCCTTTTCACTGTTTGTTGGACTTTCCACTGAATAATATAGTAATAGTAACAGGAAGGGCAATGTACAGTACATTAAGTCTAATTTTCTTACATTTTCTAACCAAAAAGTGGATATTGAGACTATTGACTCTAAACTTTTTCATTTACATATGCAATGTAACTGAATAATATGTATTCATCCATGTATACAGCTAGTTCGGGCATTCAATCTTCCTGACTGTACTCCCAGAATTCCCCGAAATACCCTGGGTGAATGGAACAGCAGTATCCATGTGGACTGTTGTGTGAAAAGGTAAATTTGATATATGTGGGGAACAGGAAAGTCGGTTGTGTTGTGAGGGATATAAATAATTTAGGAGCACAGTGTGGGATATAGTAGCTATCTAGGTAACATGATATTGTAAAGACTGTGGTATTTTAAGGGGAACAGTGAGAAGAAGTGCTGCAAGGAGCCAAAGACATCTCTGTAGTGATAAGTGGAAGATGTTCTGTACCTGCTGGGGCTCAAACTTCACTTGTGAAATGCTAGATGCCGCTTCTGTTTGTATGTGATCTGTAGTCTCCTGCTAGCTACACATAGAGCGCATCACGTGACCTCTACTTGCAGAGTAAGCAGGGATAAGCAGCTTCTCCACTACAGCAGTTAGAGTCCATCCAGTTTCTTGCTTAAACAAGTTATGGTGTCACGGAGTTAAAGGGGTTATCCGGGTTTAAAAATCTTTTTATGGCCGGGCTGGGGAGGGCTAGTTAAACATAATAAACATGGACTTACCTCCTCCGGCGCCGCTGATGTCCCGCGCCGCGGTCACTTCGATCCGTGCCCCTGTAAACAAACAGGGGCACGGAAGCCGCGCACAGGGAGCTTCCGGTCCACGTTGTGGACGGCTCCTCCCATCCGTCCCTATCTCTCAGCGTTGTAAGCGCTGGGAGATGGTGCGCATGGGAGCATCCGGCCGGCCAGAAGCTCCCTGTGCGCCGGTTTAATGAAACCGGCGCACGGAGAAGACGGGCCGCGGTGCGGGACATCGGTAGCACCGGAGGAGGTAAGTACATGTTTATTATGTTTAAATAGCCCTCCCCAGCCCGGCCATAAAAATTTTTTTAATCCCGGATAACCCCTTTAAGTACTACAGCCAGGAGACATAGCTACTACAGGGATAGACTAAACTGAGGAGGATAGCAAAGAAACTGCTGGATATAGCTAAGGAAAGTAATAGGCAAAGTTGTCTTACATCAGACAAGCTAATGATTTGTGGAAGAAATAAATTATCGGAGATCCACTTTAACGATCTGCATGCTAAAATCAATAGTGATGGCAGAATACAATGATTGATCAGGGCCCATAACTTGTATGACCAGACAGCATTGTCTGACCACATCTTATTGGTCAAAAATTTAAAACAAACACACAACTACTGTATATACTCGAGTACAAGCTGCACAAAAAACTCAGCTTATACTTGAGTCTATAAAAAAAAACAAAATGTGTATGCACCAAATAACCCAGGTCTGCTTCTTTCCATTGATGCTTCGGCTGTGTGTCTCCACACGGTGTCATTGCACCCATCATGATGTCAGCTGCTTCCTGACATTCTAGTGTGTGTGCTGCCATCGGCACACACTACGATGTCAGAGAGCGGCTGGCGTTATGGTGCATGCGATGGCACCGTGCAGAGACAAAGAGTTGAAGCTGGAGCATCGATGGAAAGAAGAGGACCTGCTGTGGGGGGTCGGAAGGTGAGTATACTTTTTTTCTTTGGGGCATTCCTTGGGGAAGGGCTACAGGCAATATACTGGGGTGCAGGGGATGCAGGCTATATACTGGGGGTTAGGGATGCCCGCTATATACTCGGGCTGGGGCTGCAGGCTTTATACTGGGGTGCAGGGGCTGCAGGCTATATACTGGGGGGCAGGGGATACAGGCTATATAGTGGGGGATGGAGCTGGCTGGCTATATACTAGGTGCAGTGGCTGCCAACTATATACAGGGGGGCAGGGGCTGCAGGCTATATACTGGGAGTAGGGGCTGCTAGGTATATACTGGGGGACAAGGGCTGCTGTATATATACTGGAACAAAGGGCTGGCTGTATAGCGGTGGCAAGGGGCATCTGGCTACATACTGGGGGCATGCGCTGGCAGGCTATATACTAGGCTTATACTCGAGTCAATATGTTTTCCCAGTTTTTTGTGGTAAAATTAGGTACCTCTGCATGCACTCAGGTCGGCTTATACTCGAGTACATATGGTAAATAAAATGAATTAAATACACATCTCAATACTTAAAACAACTTTATGAGATATATTTATAGCATTAGAGTTACCCTTTTTAACTGCACTTTGGCCCAACCACATAAAACATACAGACAACTTGTCACACATCCATGTAGAGCACATTAACCCCTTACCGACATGTGACATAATAGTACGTCACATGCTGGGTCCCGGTGCATGGAGAGGGCTCGCTGGCTGAGCCCTCTCCATAGCCAGTAAGTCTTTACTGCATATTGCAGAAAAGGCTTACCGGTAACACCTGTGATCGGTGCCAGCGGGTGTTTTCCTGCTGATTCTGGGCGCCACCATCTTTCTGAGGATCGTTGCTCCCCGTGACGTCATTGGGGAGCTGCGATCCGTCGCTATGGTAGCGTCGGGTCTCACGAAGACCCGAAGCTACTTCGGGTTAACCCATTCATTACAATGTGCTATCAGCACATTGTAATGTATGAGGAGTAAAATCCACATACTGTAGTATGGCAGTATATGATAGGATCGTACAGACAACCTAGGGTTAAAGTACCCCAGGGAGTCTGAAAAATAGTAAAAATAAAAAAAAAGTTAAAAAAATTATAATAAAAAAACCTAAAAATTCGAATCACCCCCCTTTCCCTAGAACTGATGTAAATATAAATAAATAGTAAAAATCATAAACACATTAGGTATTGTCGCGTCTGAAAATGCCTGATCTATCAAAATATAATAATGTTTTTTCACTGCGTTTAACCCCATTATGGAAAATCACGCCCAAAGTCGAAAATGGCACTTTTTTGCCATTTAAAAAAAATAAAAATTGTATAAAAAGTGATAAAAAGGTTGTGCAGTCCTAAAAATGATAACATTGTAAACGTCATCAAAATCCGCAAAAACCGCCACCACCCACAGCTCCGTACACCAAAGTATAAAAAAGTTATTAGCGCCAGAAGATGGCAAAATCCTAAAAAAAAATTTTGTACAGGAGGTTTTTATTTTTTTAAATGTATGAAAACATTATAAAACCTATATAAATTTGTTATCCCCCTAATCATACCGACCCAAAGAATAAAGTAGACATGTCATTTGGGGCGTACAGTGAAATCCATAAAATCCAAGCCCACAAGAATATTTTTTACCAATTTCACTGCATTTGGAATTTTTTTCCTGCTTCCCAGTACACGGCATGGAATATTAAATACCACCATTTTGAAGTGTAATTTGTTACGCAGAAAATAAGCTGTCACACAGCTCTGTACATGGAAAAATAAAAAAGTTACAGATTTTTGAATGTGGGGAGTGAAAAATGAAAACGCAAAAACGAAAAAGGGCCGCGGCGGGAAGGGGTTAAATATGTAATGACCACTAGAATGCAAGGAGCAAAAATGAAAAACTAAATTCTGCAAGGAGTCGAAGACATCTCTCTGGTAAATTCTGTAGTGATAAGTCATGGCTGGAAGATGTCACCATGAAGCTCCTTACCTACTGGGGCTCAAACATCACTAGATGCCACTTCTATTTGTGTGGGATCTGTAGTCTCTGACTAACTTTCTAATCCGTGATAAAACTCTAATAATGTGTAGTGCCATCTGGTATTAATATTATCAGTTATTTTATAATAGTTTTTTTTAGGTTAGTTTAGGTTTTTTTTAACCATTTTAAGGCCTATTTACATGAACATGCATTACATCCATGGAACATCTGAGAAAAATAGTAAATGCACAATTTCTTTACACATCAGGCAATAGAATTATTTCTACTGACCCAATTCACTCAAACCTTTAAGTGGTCCCACAATCCAGCCACAATTTTTTTTTTTTTTCGGACTACTCCTTTAAGGAAGTCTACCCCCAGGTTGAAGGATTATAAACCAAGCACACTGACATACTGGTGTGTTCCCCCTCTGGCAGGATTTGCTCTTCTTTTAGCTTCTTATGATCTTGTTTATAAGAAAAAAAGGCAGCAAAATTTATGCAAATGAGCCTGAAGGCTTCAGGTTCCAGTCACACCTATGGAGCTCGGAGTCTCTCAGGCTCATTTGCATAATTTTTAAAGCCTTTTTTTGTAAAATCCGGCGCATAAAAAGTTCAAAGCAGAGTAGATCCTACCATAGGGGGCACACATGAGTATGTTAGTGTGTTTGGTTTACTATCCTTCATCCTGGTGGTAGATCAGATCATCATCTTAAAATATTAATAGTGCTACTGATTAGTGAAGAAAAAGTAGTGTATTTGCAGGACCCTGGGGCATGTGTTATATCAGACTATCTATAGAGTTATCAAAGCTGTAATAAGTGATTTTAAAGATATTTCCAAGTAATTTTCTATTGTTGTTACTGTTAAGAAGGAGAAAAATGAGTTACTATTTTTTTTAAATTGTTCAGAAAACCCAGCATGTAGCAATAGAAAAGAGAAAGCACAAGTGATTCACTGGACTGGGGCGACTAGAGATTTCTGCAGATGCTCAATGCATGAATAGAATACGGGAATAGAACAGGGATTATTTTGTAATGAGAGATATAAAGCTTAGACATATCTATACATACCTCCCAACTTTCGTAGCAGAGAAAGAGGGACAAAAGATGCGGCAGAGCTATGCAGAGAATGTTATTTGCCCTAGGAAACACCTTTTGCTCCACCCTATACTCCACACAGTATAATTTCCTCCTTAGTCCCCTCCATTTCCCCCTCACTTTGTGTTCCCCTCATCTCTCCATCACATTGTAATCTCTGGTATTATTTCCCCCAGCTTTCCTCATATTTAAGCCCCCTGTTATGGTGCCCTCCAAGCCCAGTGGCTCGTCTTCTTATTGTGCTCCACCAGTAGTTCCTCTTATTGTGACCCAACCCATCATCTCTGCCTCTTATTGTGCCCCCCAGAAGCTCCTCCTCATATTGTGCCCCACAGCAGTTCCCCCTTATTGTGCACCCCAGCAGTTGCCGTCTTATTGTGCACCCCAGCAGTTCCCGTCTTATTGTGCACCCCAGAAGCTACTCCTCATATTGTGCCTCCCAGCAGTTCCCCCTCTTATTGTGCCCCTGTAGCAGCTCCCTCTGATATTGTGCCCCCCAGCAGCTCCCCCTCATATTTTACCCTCTACAGCAGCTCCCCTTCTTATTTTACACCACCACCACCTATCAGCTTCCTTATGGACCTGTGGTTTAGTTCCCCGAATCACTCAGTTCCAGGTGGGAGCAGTAAAAAAAAAACATTAATACTTACCTGCTTTGGAGTTCTCGGTACCTGCACGGTGCGGCAAAGAAGATAGGGTCGTCTCCTGGCATTATCCAGCATTGAGGGCTACATCCTCCCTGAGAGCTCAATATTCAATTGTATTATACCATGAAAGATTAAGTAATAGCCATGCACGCACTGCTGACATACACAATCTCTATTGGTGTAAGGGATGTGCTACTATACTGTTACATCAAGACTAAATATATAGGGAATCCATATATAGAGACACAGAACATCCAATACTACAGTACACACCTCTAGTTTTACTATACATTAGAGACAGACAAGGTTGTGGCAGCTCAAACTCTTAGGCGCTCTCACGTCTCGGACTGCTCTAGGACGTCTTGAATGGCTCGTATTGTTCCCTCGCCTCTAACACACACATATGGAGGACACACACCTGACAGGTCGATAAAGACATATGAACATGTGACTGATACACTATGCAATTATTTTGCATTTTACAACCTGGATGATGGCAATAATGCGGCAGATTGGCCCCTCCCATCTACTCCTCCCCATGTCCCATGCCCCTTCTCAGAATGTCATGGGATCAGGGAGATATCATCACAGGTCCTTTAGCCTCCTAACATTAGCAAACTGTATCCTATGCATGCATCTGATCACATAAAATCACAGCAGCCTTCATGGACTTCTACTTCTCCCTATCCTCTATGGAGATATTCTGTGATTTCAGGTGATCAAATAGATGAGGTAGATGTTGCAGATGTAATGGGCCCTTAGATGATGTCATCCTGGTCACATGACTTTAAGTGCCCAACTATGTAACAGAGGCAGGGCAATGCAAGTAAAATATACAAAATGACAGATGACTAGGTAAAACGAAAGGTGTTCCTGGAAAGCTTCTAAACTGCCCTACATAAGGATTGTCTTACAATGATAATAATCTTTATTTATATATGGCCATCAAATTCCGCAGCGCTTTACAAATCATAGGGGACATATATAAATATAATATTACATTACAAGTACAAACAGTCATATATTTACTTCCGATACAGTTTTAAAGAGGTAGACTCCCTTTCATCACCCGATGTTGGTGGTTTAAATGTTAGAAATAAGCAGTTAGGTCACATGTCTGACAACAGAGTGAGGATTAACTGTTGTCTGTTTCCAAGGCAACCAACTGAATTTTGAAAGCATCTATATACCTTAAATTAATGAAGAATATGGTGCAATACAGATCAAAACTGTATAAATTAATCAAGAATATAATAAAATATATTGTGATAAGTGGCTAAAAGTGGAGCTACCCTTCAATTTATTGTTGTTTTCCCTCAACAGTGTTTTATTCATGTACAGTCTGTGCTGTGTTCACCTCGTCGCTTTACTGTAATAGCAGTATATACAAAGGCCCCTACAGATGATGAATATTCAGAACATGAAATCTACAGCTGCTCGGGAAATAATGAACACATGTGAGAACAATCTGTCTCTTTATTTACTAGTAATTAGATTATGTTTTTTTTTCTTTTGAAGAAAATAAGCTTTATTGCTTCATAGAACAACGGATCACAAAGACAATCAAAGCCCTTTGTGTCCCTGCTGCTAGTTGTTCAGTTGGAAGATAGAATAGGCGCACACTGCCACCCGCTGGATTGACGGAGCATTGTTAGAACCTGTCTAGTGCGGAGTCTAGAAAAACCTATAATAAAATAATAATAATTCCTTTCTATAGCACACACAGATTATGTAGCGCTGCACAGAGTTTTCCAAATCGGTCTCTGTCCCTAATGAGGCTCACTATCTAATCAACCTAGCAGTATGTTTTGGAGTGTGGGAGGAAACCGGAGGACCCGGTGGAAACCCACGCAAACATGGAGAGAACATACAAACTCTTTGCAGATGTTGACCTTGGGACTTGAACCCAGGACCCCAGCGCTGCAAGGCTGTAATGGTAATCACTAAGCCACCGTGCTGCCCTAGAATTTCATACAATTACACATTACATATATTGTATAGAATATTATAAATATTCTAAAATGTATGTACATTTTTTATGTTTTTATTAATTTATAAAATTTTACATTTTACAGATATTAGGTGGGAGGGGCCTGTTTGCATGGCCCGTATGAAGTCGGGTTACACTTTTCCTTTTTTTTTTTTGGTGTCTATTTAGATTTGTTTCTCTTTTATGTTTGCTTAATTTTATAGATATCGGTCTTAATATTTTTAATCTGTCAATTATAATGTTTATAAACACTACGGTTATTGATAATGTTATATTTAGTTTCTTTGTCGTCATCTGTATCATCTGATACTGTTGCAAAGACACAAATTAACTTAAGACCAAACGCCAAATGTATCATTAAGGAAATACAACCTTTACCTATGTGCCCCAGTGTTCTCTGAAACATGTATAGAAACAAGTAAGAAGTTGATGTGATCTAGCCATAAGTAACTGCTAAATCACCTTGTTGGTTTTGGATTGCAATTTAGGCACTCAGGGGCTCATTTCTAAGGGTCCTGCGGCCGCGATTCCCTCGGGTTTTCCGAATATTTCCGATTTGCGCAGTTTTACGCCAAATTGCCCCAGGGTTTTGCCCCAGGTGCACGCGATCGGATTGTGGCGCATCGGGGCTGGCTTTCACACAACAGGAATCGGCGGGTGTGGCCGTCGGACAACTCGACGGATTCAGAAAAACGTGGAATTTAAAAAAACTATTTGTGTCGCAAGATCAAGCACTCACATGCACCAGGAAGAAGAAGGTGAACTCCGGCGGACCTCGGCGCAGCAGCGACACCTGTGGGCGCACAGTGAATCCCGGCAGACCCGAATCCTCGTCGGACAACGCGCCGCGGGATCGCGACTGGACCGGGTAAGTAAATTTGCCCCTCATTCTCCAAAAGCTTCACCACTGCTATATTGGTTAAAATGGAAGCACTGTGACTATAGTGGCTACTGTGGAGGTCCTGTAACTATATTTGCTACTGTGGGGGCATCATTAGTATATTGATTATTGTGGGTGCACTGTGACTATATTGGCTACTGTGAGGGCATTGTGACTATATTGGTTCCCATAGGTGCACCTTTAGTTTATTGGTTACTGTGGTGGCACTATAATTATATTGGCTACTGTGGGGGCACTGATCCTTATCAAATCCCTTGCCTTCGTTCGTGGACATGTTTCTTTTTTAAACCATATAAACTAAGATACTTTGATAGTGTTTTGGCTATTGTGGGGGCCCTGTTACTATATTGACTATACGTAGCCCTCAGGGAACAAGTTCTGAAATTAGGTATGAAAATATCCCCTTAATGTGCTCAAAAAAATAAAAGGAACACAATGCAACTCAAAGTTAATCACACTTCTGTTAAATCCACCTGTTCAGTTCAGGAAATCAGCACTGATTTTGCACTGCTGTGCAAAACAGGAGGAATGATAACAGGTAGAAATGATAACAACCCTTATAAAGGAGGGGTTCTGTAGGCGGTGACCACAGACTTTTTATCTGTTCTCATCCGTTTTGGATGTAGAGGTAGCATGAGGCGGTGTCTACAACCCACAGAAGTTGCTCGGTATGTGCGGCTCATCCAGTATGGTACATCACTGCGATCTGTGGCAATAAGGTTAGCAATGTCTGTCAGCACAGTGTCCAATGAAAGGTGCAGATACCACAAGACAGGCCAGTACACAAAGAGACATGGAAGGGGCTGTAAGAGGGCAGAAACCCAGCAACAGGACCATTACCTCCTTCTACATGAAGGGAGGAACAGGGGGTTCAAAAATAGACTTCATGAGGGGGGTGTAAAGGTCCAGCATCAACAAGTCAGTGCAGGTTGATTGACGAGAGTAGGTTGACACTGTGCACATGTTACAGACATGACAGAGTCTGAAGCTGCTGTGGAGAACATTCTGCCTCCAGCATAATAGTTTGGCAGTGGGCAGTACTGTTATCGGGAGACATTAGTTTGGAGGGCCGCACAGCCCTCCATGTGCTCGCTGTCAGATGTACCCTGGCTGCCAGTTGGTACTGGGATGAGATCCTCCGACCCATTTTGAGACCATATGCTGGTAGAGTGGGCCCGGGTTCCTTTTGGTGGGTGACAATGCAAATACCTCATATATCTGTAGTATGTTAGCAGTTCCTGCATGATGAAGGCATTGATGAGATGGAGTGGCCCGCCCGTTCCCCAGGGATATCAGGTCTCCTTCCATCCACAATGCAATGATGCACCACAAAATGTCCAGGAGTTGATTGATGCTTTCATCCAGGTCTGGGAGGGGATTCCTCAGGAGAACATCTTTAGAAGCATGCCCAGTTATTGTAGGGAGGTCATACAGGCACGTGGAGGCCACGCACACCACTGAGCCCCATTTCCTTGTCTTGAGATATTTCCACTTGGAAATTAAATTTTTCAACTTTGAATATCATTGCAAATCCAGACCTCCATGGGTTATTAATTTCTGATTTTCATTGATAATTTTTATGTTTTATTCGTCTCAATGCATTCTACTATGTAATGAATAAAGAAATACAACTGATTATTTTATTCACTGAGATCTAGAATGTGGTATTTCACTGTTGAGCATTGTATATCCCCTTGAATTGCTTCTATTTCTTCAATGTAGAATAGGCTTACTTACCACGGAGACCATGAAGATGCTATGAGGTCATTGTCCCTTCTTCCTACATATTCATAAAGTCACCACTAGGGGGAACTTAAGATAAATATATTTTTATAGCTTCCATTGAGATCAATGATACTTGGATTGTTATCTGGGCCACCAAGTTATGGCCAAAAGTTTTGAGAATGACACAAATATTATATTGACACATGATCTGTTGCCCTCTGGTTTGTCAGATGTTTTTTTTCACATACAGAAATACAAGTGCAATCATATTATGAGTAACTAAAGCTTTTATTGACAGAATGAGTTAATGCAGCAAGTCAGTATTTGCAGTGTTGTCCCTTCTTCTTCAGGACCTCTGCAATTCTCCCTGGCAGCTCTCAATCAACTTCTGGACTAAATCCTGACTGATAGCCGTCCATTCTTGCAATCAATACTTGCATTTTGTCACAATTTGTTAATTTTTGTTTGTCTCTTGATAATTGACCACAAGTTCTCAATGGGATTAAGATCTGGGGAGTTTCCAGGCCATGGACCCAAAATCTCTATTTTTTTTTCCCTGAGCCATTTGGTTCTCACCTTTACTTTATGGCAAGGTGCTCCATCATGCTGGAAAAGGCATTGTTCATCACCAAACTGCTCTTGGACGGTTGGGAGAAGTTGCTCTTGGAGGACATTCTGGCCCCATTCTTTATTCATGGATGTGTTTTTAGGCAAGACTGTGAGAGAGCCGATTCCCTTGGCTGAGAAGCCGCCCCACACATGAATGGTTGCAGGAGGCTTTAAAGTTGGAATGAGACAAGACTGGTGGTATCCCTCACCTTGTCTTCTCCGAACAAGCTGTTTTCCAGATGTTCCAAACAATCGGAAAGGGGATTCATCAGAGAAAATGACTTTACCCCAGTCCTCAGCAGTCCACTCCCTGTACCTGTACCAGAATATCAGTCTGTCCCTGATGTTTTGTCTCGAGAGAAGTGACTTCTTTGCTGCCCTCCTTGACACCAGGCCTTGCTCCAAGAGTCTTCGAAATCTCACAGTGCCTGCAGATGCACTCACACCTGCCTGCTGCCATTCCTGAGCAAGCTCTGCACTGCTGTTAGCCCCATCCCAAAGCTGAAACACTGTTAAGAGACGGTTCTGGCGCTGGCTGGTCCTTCTTGGGCGCCCTGGAGCCTTTTTGGCAACAATGGAACCTCTCTCCTTGAATTCCTTGATGATGCGATAGATTGTTGACCGAGGTGCAATCTTTCTAGCCAGGGCCAGATTAAGGTTGGTGGGGGCCCCTGGGCGCAAAATATGGTGGAGGCCTCCATTGAATGTAGTCCAGACAGGGAACAGCAATCGCTATATACCGCCCCCCAGCAATAACCATATACAGCCTCCCCAGTAATCACTGTATACAGCTCCCCCAGTAATCACTATATACAGCCCCCCAGCAATAACCATATACAGCCTCCCCAGTAATCACTATATAAAGCTCTCCCAGCAATCACTATATACAGCTCCCCCAGCAATCACTATATATAGCTCCCCCAGCAACCACTGTATACAGCTTCCCCAGCAATCACTATATACATTTCTTCCAGCAATCATTATATACAGCTCCCCCAACAATCACTGTATACAGCTCCCCCAACAATCACTGTATACAGCTCCCCCAGCAACCACTGTATACAGCTAACCCAGCAACCACTGTATACAGATCCCCCAGCAATCACTATATACATTCACCCCAATTTGGTGGGGGCCCCTTTTAAAGGCAACGTGGTGGGGCCCCAGGGCTCGCGCCCAGGAGCCCCCCCCCCTCCCCTATGATCCGGCTCTGTTTCTAGCTGCGATACTCTTCCCTGTTGGGCCAGTTTTGTGCAGTGCAATGATGACTGCACATGTTTCTTTAGAGATAACCATGGTTAACAGAAGAGAAACAGCGATGCCAAGCACCAGCCTTGTTCTAAAGTGTCCAGTGGTGTGATTCTTACTTCATCATGACAGATTGAACTCCAGCCCTGTCCTCATCAGCACCCACACCTCTGTTACTGGAGCAATCACTGAAACCATGTTAGCTGCTCCTTTAAAGGCAGGCCTGCAATGAAAATGAAATGTGTTTTGGGGGGAAAAGTTCATTTTCTAAAATAACTTTGCAATTAATTGCTGTTAAGCTGATCACTCTTTATAAAATTATGGAGTATATGCAAATTGCCATTAAAAAACCTGATGCAGTAGACTTTGTAAAAATTAACATTTGTATCATTCTCAAAACTTTTGGCCATGACTGTATTTTATACTGATCGTAGGGAACCATCAACTGCTTTTCATATATTGACTGCTATAAATACATTGAAAACTGGGAAACTGAATTTGTATTGGTTAAATCTTTAACCAGTAGTTTAAAAAAAACACTGGTATGAGGGGTGATTGAAGTCCTAGGTCAAATATCAACGAATGCTACTGAGAATAGGGATGGATTACAATGGCAGGATTATTCTAAACTACCATGAAGTTTTCTGTGCTGTGTACTGTGAGTGCAAGGCCATCACATTTCCAGCATGCAAGCATCACCCTTGCATAATAAATGACCCCAGGATGTAGAACGGATATTGCATCTTCCATACACATCACTCCAGGGATCCATGAAGACCATACGGCAGCTACCTGCTTATATGGGAGTTTGCTTACCTGTGCTTTATCCTTTTTTTCTTCCTACCCACAATCCCTAGACATATATGCAATTTAATTTTCCTATCACATTAATGTCACTATATATTTATTTTTCCTATGGTAGGGACTTATATTCCGGATGAATTACTTTTATACTGAATTGGTTTTGGTTGCATGGAAGAAAGCTTCCACCTAGTGGTGCGGAAAAGAATATCATAAAATATAGAGCCACTCAATAGGGGAGATTTAAAGCATACATTCATGTAAAGGATACACAAACATAAGATATCATGGGAAGATATCATGTCCACTGATCCATTGTTTGCGGGCCATGAACTAGAGATGTAACCAAAGTTGGCAAGCTCTGTGTAGTGCTGCGGAATATGTTGGTGCTATACAAATAATAAGGAATTAATAATAATAATCATAATAGGCCTAAAAGTGCAGCTACACCGGGCCTTGTTGGTGTAAGAGGCTCCTTCTTAGTCTCAATTTTAACCCTATATACTACTTTTATACTGTAAACATACCATGGAGCCTATTGTCCGGGGTGAGGGACCATCCCTTTAAATCTTAATTGCCAAGTGGCATGTAAGGCACAAATGAATTGTAAATGCCCCTAGGATATGTATACACCAAAATTCGGCTCAAAATACTAATACATATGACCTATTGTGATTATCCACATGGGTAAGAACACAACCATATATAAACTTTAATAAGATATTTCTCAGACTACAGGCATTTCTTTGTTATTTATATACATGTGCAATATCATGTCGTGACTGTACGGACAGAGCTCTTTTCTGTGCATCCCATCCACCGCTGTAATCAATTTTAGAAATTTTTGTCAATGCTTTTAACCAAGATTAATAAAGAGTATAGCTTTTTCAATTAATGTAGTCATGTATTATTTGGCTTGATCTCCCCTCGGAGACACAATAGGTCATATATACTTTTATACTGTATATATGGGCAGGTTACTATTCTTACAAGTACCCAGTCAGGGCCGGATTAAGGTTGGTGGGGGCCCCTGGGCGCAAAATATGGTGATCCCCCAGTAATCACTATATGTCGCCCCCAGTAATCACTATATACAGCTCCCCAGTAATCACTATATACAGTTCCTCCAGCAATCACTATATACAGCCCCATCAGTAATCACTATATACAGCCCCTCCAGCAATCACTATATACAGCTCCCCCAATAATCACTGTATACAGCTCCCCCAGCAATCACTATAGACAGCTCCCCCAGCAATCACTATACACAGCTCCCCCAGCAACCACTACATACAGCTCCCCCAGCAATCACTGTATACAGCTCCCCCAGCAATCACTGTATGCAGCTCTCCCAGAAACCTCTATATACAGCTCCCCCAGCATTCACTGTATACAGCTTCCAGTAATCACAATATACAGCTCCCCCAGCAACCACTTTATACAGCTCCCCCAGCAATCACTGCATACAGCTCCAACAGTAATCACTATATACAGCCCACAGTAATCATTATACACAGCCCCCAAGATTACCTATATACAGTCCCAGAGCATTAACTATATACAGCCCACTATAGTAACTATATACAGCCCCCTATAATAAATATATACAGCCTCCTATAATAACTATATAACTATATACAGATTCGCTACAATAACTATATAGTCCCCCTATAATAACTATATACAGCCCCCTATAATAACTATTTACACCCCCTTATAAAAACTATACACAGTTCCCCTATAATAACTATATACATTCTCTATACTAACTATATACATCCCCCTATAATAACTATATACACCCTCTATACTAACTATACACAGTCCACCTATAATAATAATATGCATTCTCTATACTAACTATATACAGCCCCCTATAATAACTATATACACCCTCTATACTAACTATATACAGTCCCCCAATAATAACTATACACAGTCCCCATATAATAACTATATACAGTCCCCCTATAATAACTATACACAGTCCCCTTATAATAACTATATACAGTCCCCCTATAATAACTATACACAGTCCCCTTATAATAACTATATACAGTCCCCCTATAATAACTAAATACACCCCCTTTTACTAACTATATACAGTCCCCCTTTAATAACTATATACACCCCCTATAATAACTATATACAGTTCCCCTATTATAACTATGTACAGTCCCCCTATAATAACTATACACAGTCTCCATAATAACTATACACACTCCCCTTTAATAACTATACACTGTCCCCTTATATAACTATAAACACCCCCATTTAATAACTATATACAGTCCCCCTATAATAACTATATACAGTCCCCCTATAATAACTATACACAGTCTCCCTATAATAACTATATACAGTCTCCCTATAATAAATATATACACCCCCTATAATAACAATATACAGCGTCCCTATAATAACCACACACACCCCCTATAATAAAAATATACAGCCTCCCTATAATAAATAACTATATGCAGACTCCTATTATTGTTATATACACTCCCTCATAATAAATATATACAATCCCCTATAGTATCTACAGTAGTAGATAAAATAATACAATTGTACTCACCCTCCATCGTTCCCCTGATGCGCGCCGTCCTCATCTTCCTTCTCAGTGTCGGATGTAAACAAAGATGGCGGCGCCCTGCTACAGGCGGCTCCGTGACTGTCGTGGCGCCATGACGTCATACGCACGACGTCACACTCTGCGCCGTCAGCACATTTTTGTTTACATGCTATCGTCTAGGCAGAGCAGGGAACTGCATAGACGAAAGGCAGACACATTGCCGAGATCCGGCCGTGGGAGCCCGGAGCCATATACACTGTTGGCGATTCGGGTGGTCATGGGACCGCCCGAATCGCCCACATTTGGTGGGGGCCCCTTTAAGGTCCAAGTGGTGGGGGCCCTGGGGAACGTGAGCCCCCCCTATGATCCGGCCCTGTACCCTGTAGTAGTAATCTAATCCTGTATACAGGCAGTTCTTAAATTGAATTTGTATGTAAGTTGAAACTGTATACTTTATAATTGTAACCCCAGTCAAAAAAAATTTTGGTCTCTGTTACAATTATATGCAGCCCCAGTAATCACTATATACAGCTCCCCAGTAATCACTATATACAGCCCCTCCAGCAATCACTATATACAGCCCCATCAGTAATCACTATATACAGCCCCTCCAGCAATCACTATATACAGCTCCCCCAGCAATCACTATATACAGCTCCCCCAGTAACCACTATATACAGACCCCAGTAATAAATATATACAACTCCCCCAGCAATCACTGTATACAGCACCCCCAGCATTCACTATATACAGCTCCCCCAGCATTCACTATATACAGCTCCCCCAGCATTCACTGTATACAGCTCCCCCAGTAATCACTATATGCAGCTCTCCCAGCAACCTCTATATACAGCTCCCCCAGCATTCACTGTATACAGCTCCAGCAGTAATCACTATATACAGCCCACAGTAATTATTATACACAGCCCCCAAGATTACCTATATACAGTCCCAGAGCAGTAACTATATACAGCCCACTATAGTAACTATATACAGATTCGCTACAATAACTATATAGTCCCCCTATAATAACTATTTACACCCCCTTATAATAACTATACACAGTTCCCCTATAATAACTATATACATTCCCCCTATAATAAATATTTACAACCCCTATAATAACTATATACAGTCCCCCTATAATAACTATATACAGTCCCCCTATAATAAATATTTACAACCCCTATAATAACTATATACAGTCCCCCTATAATAACTATATACAGTCCCCCTATAATAACTATATACGACAGTCGTAGATAAAATAATACAATTGTACTCACCCTTCATCGTTCCCCTGATGCGCGCCGTCCTCATCTTCCTTCTGTGTCGGATGTAAACAAAGATGGCGGCGCCCTGCTACAGGCGGCTCTGTGACTGTCGTGGCGCCATGACGTCATACGCACGACGTCACACTCTGCGCCGTCAGCACATCTTTGTTTACATGCTATCATCTATGGCAGAGCAGGGAACTTATAGTTCCCTCACTCTGGCATAGAAGAAATGCAGACAAATCGCCGAGATTCAGCCCGTGGGAGCCCGGAGCCATATACACTGTTGGCGATTCGGGTGGTCATAGGACCGCCCAAATCGCCCACATTTGGTGGGGGGCCCCTTTAAGAACAAAGTGGTGGGGGCCCTGGTGAACGTGAGCCCCCACCTATGATCTGGCCCTGTACCCAGTAGTAGTAATCTAATCCTGTATACAGGCAGTTCTTAAATTTAATTTGTATGTAAGTTGAAACTGTATACTTAATTGTAACCCCAGCCAAAAAAAATCTTTGGTCTCTGTGACAATTGGATTTCAAAAATATTGGGTTGTCATAAGAACCAGGATTAACAATAAAGCTTCATTACAGACACCTGTGATAACTGTTATAGCTGTTTATTGTAGCCTAGGGCTAAAGTACAGGAAATAACAAAAATCCAGGGGTCCGTCTGTAACAAGGGGTCGTATGTAAGTCAGGTGTTCTTAAGTAGGGGACCGTCTGTATATGAGAAAACATAGTTCTACTATTAACCTCAAAGAATAAACTGGAATACAAGTCCTGATAAATCTCCCCATAAATCTCCCCATAAATCTGCACACACACATTACGCAGCGCTGCACAGAGTTTGCAAAATCACTCCCTGTCCCCATGGGGCTCACAATCTAATCAACCTACCAGTATGTATTGGAGTGTGGGAGGTAAGCGAAGGAGACCCAGACAAACTCTTTGCAGATGTTGATCCTGGAACTTGAACCTAGGTCACCATTGCTGTAATGCTAACCACTAAGCCACTGTGCTGCCCCTCTGAGAGTCCAAAGAAATACCCAGAACTCTGGACAGAGCTTATCCTCATAGACTTGGTCTGTCTAAAGTCTAGACAGACCAAGTCTCTCTAGACAGTTCTGAGCTGATAACCAATCACAGCCTGCTATATCTCAGGAAAGATACATTTCACATTTATAACACAAACACAGGTATATTTTTTGCATAAACGCAGTTGAGACAGTAGGTGGCAGCAGTGTATTAATACATAGAAAATCTTGTTAGATAATAAATGGGGAAAATGGCTGTTAAAGGGGTCATTGTGAAGGGGCACGAGAGAGGTCTGCAGCCACCTCCAGCCAGTCCCATGAAGCTAACTGGGTGCAGAATTTACTAAAGGTCTGTCCACTGAGACATTACAATGAATCCCAGTGCCTTAAACAGGCACCAGTCGCCTGTCTATCTCTGCTATGGCATTCACACCGTTAATATGATCACCTACAGTATGATATGTATGTCACACTCCTGGTTTTAAGAGTGGTGAGGTGTAAATTTTTAGGGGGGTTGTAGCTTCCACTCAATGGGGGCAATTTATCAAATGCTGATGTATGGTGCTGGTGTATAATTCTTGCACCTCCCCTCCTGATGTATCCGGCGGCTGGCTGTGTTTCACAGTTTTACCCCAGTCCCTGTCTACCTTGCTATAGGTGCTCTGCAAGCACGAGGCAGGAAGGTTCTGCGCCGGCCCAATCCGCCGTCTGGCACACCCTCTACAAAACTACAAGCGCAGATAAATGTCCCCCAATGATCCTATAAATCACCATGGCTCCTGTGGCTTATTTGGCTTGCTACTGTTTTATCTGTTTGTTTGCCACCTGATTTCATAGTCTTGATTTTAATATTAGTCTTGGTCCATACCTGTGATGACTATACACAACCTCACTACGACTCATGTAACCTATGTCCATCTTTCTCAAAGCTGTCATTTGTCGCTTGCATCACACGTTTTTCATAAAAGGACACTATGCGGCCACAGGGCGTAATATTACCTAGTAACAATACATTGTGGTATACAGCACAACAAAGAATGGCATGACATTCAAGGGCGGTTCAATTTTTCAACATAGTCCCCTTTTAGCAAGATACACTTCTCCCAACGATCCTGCCATTTTTTTAACCCCTCCAAAAAATAGGATTTGTCGAACTCTCCAAAATACACCTCTGTTTTGACTTCCTCATTTGAGCTAATTTTTTTTCCCAAGAGCCATTTCTTCATGTTAGGGAACAAGAAAAAGTCACAGGGAGCCAGATCAGGTGGATACGGGGGGTGCGGCAGCAATTCATGCAGTTTGGCGGCAACAACTCTGGATGAATGTGCTGGTACGTTATCATGGAGGAACAGCACCTTCTTTTTCGCCAAATGCGGCCGCCAACTTATCACGTAAAATATTAATTGCTGTTCCATCAACACACCTACGGCCTCTGCTACTTTGCGCACTTTCGTTCGTTGATCAGCGAGTATCATGTCGTGGACTTTTTGAATGATTTTCTCGGTAACCACGTCTGCCGGGCGTCCTGGTCGCTCAAAAATGGATCTGCACCCACGTTTAAATTCGTTGAACCAATATCTAACTGTGATCATAGATGGCGAAGTGTCCCCATAAACAGCATCCAACTTTGCTTTTATCTCGTCGCATTTTTTCCCATCCAAAAACAAAAAGCAAATTACCAAACGTTACTGCTCTTTTTCTATCTTGCCGAAAATCACGAAACACGTCTTACTATGAATCAGTCTGCAATTTGTTTTGCCATTGTTTGATAGATGGCAGCACACGATGATAACACCAACTTCCCTCAGGAACGCCCTCTGTAACACTGTAACACTTATTGAACCACCATCATAACGTGACATAACATGTACATGGCAGTAACCACTCAGTGGTAAACATGTAGTATTTCCACCACAGGAGAGTCAATAGTAGTCCTTGGCATCATTTTGAATATGGTGATTAAAATATGACAAAATACTTGGTATCTGATAAAGTGGATGAGAGGGCATGGACTAAAAGGTTGAGAACTCCCAAGACCGGCTTTTAGCTGCTCTCTTTTTGAGCCACACTCAAAAATTGGTAAAAAATTTTCCCTTGCTTCGCCTCTTCTACCTTATTTATGAAGTGTCATCGTTTTCTGTTCTTTTTTTCTGCTTGTAAATTCGTTACTTTTCTGGCACTCCTAGTTTTCCGACTCCTTTTGTGGCACAGTTTTTTGGTGCAAAATTAGCTGGTCTAGGGGGTTTTATTATCACCTTCATGAATGGGGAGACATTTCTATTCCTTTTTGCTTGTGAGCCAAATCATTAATCCCTTGTGCCACAAACTTACATCCCACTGAAAATTATAGCACTTTCCTGTGCCACCCTGCGCCCTGGCCAGATACAGTGGGCAAAAAAAATTGTGCAAGTTCTCCCACTTACCAGATGTAACCAAAATCATAGGTAGAAACCTAACTATGAGAGACTAAATGAGAAAACAAATCCAGAATTTGATTTTTTAAAATTTTTTTTGGTAAGTCTTCACAAGGTTGGCACATACTATTGATATGTTGGTCCATTCCTCCATGCTGATCTCCTTATTTTTGTAAGTGTATAAATGTAGGTGTATAAGTGTAGAACTTTTTGTTTGTATATATAAGTATAAAAATGTGTGTATATATGAGGGTATAAACAAGTGTACAAATATGTCAATAGTTTTTGAAGGGGAAGGTGGTCCCATGGAGAAATCTGCTATGGGACCCAGCCTCTTCTGGTTACGCTCCTGCTCTAGAGCAGTGATGTTTTTTGGGGGCTGTAGCTAGCCCCAGTCTGCCAGCACAAATTTTCAACTCCTTTCAAAGGTTTTCCATGGGGTTTGTTTCATTAATCTGGTGCGCCCTGCTCCACTTTTTTCCTGGTGCACTCAGTGGGCCACATTTACTAGAGCCCATGCGCCAGTTTTTTGTCGGACTTTGCAAGTTCTTTCTTGAGTAAAAAATACAGCAATAACAGCTATGTGCTGCACACCTCTCTCATGGAGCTACAAACAGTCAAGGGTTGATCAAGTAAACCCAAATTGTAAAACATAGAAAATGAGTTCTGACCGGAGCTCCCGATTCCCTTGCTTCCGTGTGTCTTTCTCTTCCAATATGTCAAAATAGAGCAGTTCACACTCCTCCAGCACAAATTCCTGAATCCTCCGATAAGAATATACCGCTATTCAGACCAACACTTTTTTGAGCAAACTGCTTGCATGTGTAATTAAGAAGTGTTAGAGACACATACACTCACCGGCCACTTTATTAGGTACACCTATCCAACTGTTTGTTACCACTTAATTTCTAATCAGCCAATCACATGGCTGCAACATGCATTTAGGCATGCAGACATGGTCAAGACAATCTCCTGCAGTTCAAACCGAGCATCAGTATGGGGAAAATAGGTGATTTGAGTGCCTTTGAACGTGGCATGGTTGTTGGTGCCAGAAGGGCTGGTCTGAGTATTTCAGAAACTGCTGATCTACGGGGATTTTCACGCACAACCATCTCTAGGGTTTACAGAGAATGGTCCGAAAAAGAAAAAAACATCCGTGAGCGTCAGTTTCTGTGGGCGGAAATGCCTTGTTGATGCCAGAGGTCAGAGGAGAATGGGCCAGACTGGTTCGAGCTGATAGAAAGGCAACATGACTCAAATCGCACCTGTTACAACCAAGGTAGGCAGAAGAGCATCGTGAATGCACATACGTCGAAAGGCAGATGGGCTACAGCAGCAGAAGACTACACCGGGTGCCACTCCTTTCAGCTAAGAACAGGAAACTGAGGCTACAATTTGCACAAGCTCATCGAAATTGGACAGTAGAAGATTGGAAAAACGTTGCCTGGTCTGATGAGTCTCGATTTCTGCTGCGACATTCGGATGGTAGGGTCAGAATTTGGCGTCAACAACATGAAAGCATGGATCCATCCTGCCTCGTATCAACGGTTCATGCTGGTGGTGGTGGTGTCATGGTGTGGGGAATATTTTCTTGGCACTCTTTGGGCCCCTTGGTACCAATTGAGCATCGTTGCAACACCACAGCCTACCTGAGTATTGTTGCTGACCATGTCCATCCCTTTATGACCACATTGTACCCAACATCTGATGGCTACTTTCAGCAGGATAACGCGCCATGTCATAAAGCTGGAATCATCTCAGATTGGTTTCTTGAACATGACAATGAGTTCACTGCACTCAAATGGCCTCCACAGTCACCAGATCTCAATCCAAGCATCTTGGGATGTGGTGGAACGGGAGATTCGCATCATGGATGTGCAGCCGACAAATCTGCGACAACTGTGTGATGCCATCATGTCAATATGGACCAGAATCTCTGAGGAATGCTTCCAGCACCTTGTTGAATCTATGCCACGAAGAATTGAGGCAGTTCTGAAGGCAAAAGGGGATCCAACCCGTTACTAGCATGGTGTACCTAATAAAGTGGCCGGTGAGTGTATGTGTTGCATACAATTCATGTTTGTCGTGGCTACCCTATACCTGACGCAACACAAATTTCGTCACTAAAGGCGGCGTCCCGGTGCCGTTTATCATGCACAGTCCGACAGAAGTGTGTTGTACGCCCCAAAGTTGGTGCATTCTATCGAGAAAGTGCAGGAAGTGACAGATTCTTGATGAACAGGCACCACAAATCATGAATCTTGGGCACTCTGCATTTGCCCCAGTGAGTTTCATGGGAATGTGCCATAATTATGTCGGCCAATGTGCTCCGGAACACCCCGTTAGGTGCTCAGTATTGTGTTGCGGTGTGCACAGTGCAGCTTGACACAATGGGGCACATTTACTAAGGGTCCGCGGGACGCATTTCTGTCGGGTTTCCCGAAATTTTATGTTTTGCGCCTCATTTAACTGGAGTTTTTGGCGCACGTGATTGGATTTTGGCGCATCAGCGCCAGCATTCACGTGACACAAATCGGGGGGGGCGGGCCGTCGGACGATCCGACGGATTCGGACAACGCGCGGGATTTAACATCTCAAATTGTGTCGCAAGACATATGCACTCACATACACCAGGAAGAAGGTGAATTCCAGCGGACCTCAGCGGGGAAGCAACACATGCAGGATCTCGGGCGCACGATCTTGGTGAATCGCGCCGGACTTCATCTTCGTCGGACCATCCGGATCGGGGATCACGACAGGGCCAGTTAAGTAAATGTGCCCCAATACTGATGGAAACACTTCATACATACACGTGCAAGCAGTGTGTACATGTATTTATTAGCAATCTTCGCCAGAATATTGGTTGCAGATTGCTTCATTAATGTGGCCCTTTGTCTCTCATCGTTGAGCTCTACCTATGATGTCAGTTACAGGCCTCTCTCATCTTTTTAGGCAGGAGAACTTGCAAAATTTGTGGCTGACTAAATACTTTTTTCCAAACTGTATATAAAAATGTAGCACCTGTACCTGCCCCCATCTGAATAAATTATGTTGTAAATTACATTCTTACGTTGTAGGTCGCTGTACCCATTATGATGTGAGTGTGTTCTAATGAATATTCATTATGGAATGTCCTGTAGTCTATGAGGTTTAGTGTATAAATAAAAAATGTAGACCTGAAAGTTATTCTTCCTCAAATATATTTCACAACTTCCTAATTTTAAAGCAGAATTGCTTTTGCATGACCTCACTGCGTATTTCAACTCAGGAAACAGCTGAACATCTGATACTGCACCCCTATGACCACAATGTTGGCAGCTCAGTACATTGCAGAGGGAAGGGCTCCTGAATATTTAGCAGGTCTTCACTAGTTACAAAAGTTGGTTATGGTTCATTCTTATGGCTGAGCCTGTAGGCCTGTGTGTATTGCTGCATTTCTATATATTTAGGTATATAACCCCTTTGAGCAATGCTCTGAACATGAGGAAGAGATGAAGGGTCATTACATGAGGGAGAAATGGGGGCGGGGCACGATATGATGGAGAGATGAGAGTGGCCACATAATGAGGAGATGAGATGTGCCACAATATGAGGGAGGGGTGGAAGGGTCCACAATATGAGGGGGGGGGATAAGGGGCCACAATATGAAGGTGAGATGACGGGTCACAGCATGAGGAGGAGATGCGGGGGGCCACAATATGTGGAGAAGATGAAAGGGGCCACAATATGTGGGGGAGATTAAAGGTGCCATAATATGGGGAAGAGATGAGGGGCCACAATATGAGGGGGAGATGATAAGGTCCACAATATGAGGGAGAGATCAGAGGGTCCACAATATCAGGGGGAGATGAGGGACCACAATATGAAGGAGAGATGAGGGGTCACAACATGAGGGGGAGATGGGGACCACAATATGTGGGGGAGATGAAAGGGGCCACAATATGTGGGGAAAATGATAGCGGCCACAATATGTGGGGGAGATAAAAGGGGCCACGATATGAGGGGGAGATGTGAGTGGCCACATAATGAGGAGATGAGATGTGCCACAATTTGTGGGGGAGATGAGAGGGGCAACAATATTTGGGGGAGAAATATTTTATTGGAAATAAAAAAAAGGAAGCATACATGCAATCTTATATAATAAACATTTTACATGTCTATCCCGATACATCAGTAGTTATGCTAGTTAGCAATTAAGCTGGTTAGTTAGGTTAGAACATGTGTAGTAGTGCTTCTTCATTTAACCAAAACTTGGACTTTACTTAGGCCGGTCAGGACCAGTGGAGTTCGGTTCCTTAAGTTGTCCATCAACTTCAATTGGGAAAGAAGATTGAATTATATTTTAGGTGCATCTGGAGAATCTTCCCCCTTAATGCAGACGTTTTTAGAACTAAATGTAAGTTGAAACAAGTTTTTTTTTTTTTTTTTAACACGGCACAACAATTACTACTACCAAACACAAGTATTTAGGTCTGCGTTCAGGGAGGAGATTCTGCAGATGCACCTGAAAGGCAGAATGGTCTTAGGCTGCATTCATATTATTCGGCACATTTACATACCTGTTCCTTGGAGCTCATAGAAAGTGCATTGTCTGACGATCATGTGCTGTGCCGCAATTCACTAAGATCGTGCGCCCAATATCCTGCATGTGTAGCTTCCCGCTCAGGTCCACCAGAGTTCACCATCTTCTTCCTGATGTAAGTGCATGTAAGTGCATTGTCTTGCATAAAAGCCAGTGCAGCGGGGCGTGGTTTGGCCATGGAGCGTGAGGCTGCTTTCCTCCTGAGCTCCCGTGTCGGGCCGGGAGAATCGGCCATAAAACAACTATTTTGCCCCCAAAATCCCACCTGCATGGGTGCTAAGAGACGCAGAGGAGCTGGGGTCACCTCTACCCCTTCAACCCGCTCCGCAGCCCGAAACCCCATCACGTCCTACCTGCAAGCGGCACGTGAAATGGAGCCTGCACCCGCGCACCCGGCCGAAGCTGCGGACCTCATCGATCTGTCCCTGCCGGCCCCGCGCAGAGCTTCTGGGACCTCCACCACATCGACTCCTGCCTCGAGTAGGTCCATTATTGACACCCCGGTGAGGGACCGCGGAACGGCACCACTGCAGCCCGTCCAAACACCAAGTCCACCACGTGGCGGATCCAAGATGGCGGCCGCGGGAGAGGATCGTGGCAGCGCACAGGTTAGCTGCGACCCATCTGGCAGCCCCGCACCATCAGCACACATGCCACGATCCGGCGAGGCGACAGTGAGTGACCTGCACCCCTCCAGGCACCTACCTTGGACATCAGGCGCAAACACAGTAAGTGGCCATGTCACCCACAGCACACCTGGTGACTCCGCTGGTCTCTCGGCCACCCTAGGAGTCCCCCACCTGCCTCAGTGCCAAGGTTCAGCTCCTATACCGCCCTCTAGGAAGGAACATGAGGAACAGGCCTACCCCAGAGCGGTATCCCCATGCTCATCTTTGGCGGCTTCCCTGCGCTGGGGATCCACACAGAGTTCCCCATTGCCCTCCATTACACCTGGGCTAAATCCACACGCTATAGCGTGGCCTACGAGTTCATTACAAGACGGGGCCCTCCAGCCTTCACAGGACGGGGCCCTCCAGTCCATTATCTGATCCTTACTCACAGAGCTCACATCCTGGAGACAACAGGCTTCATGTAACCACTGACTCTGTATATCCTGCAAAAATTTCTTTAGACATGGAAGCACTGGCAGACCTCAGGGCCCTGAGAGCTCATATTCGTGCCATCCCTAAGAGAGAGGATATGTAGGCGTACGTCTCCAGATTAGAGCAATCCTACAGTACTGAACTGTCCGCAATTAGGGACGAAGTGCATCATATAGAAGAGATTGTTTCAACGGTCGAGTCTTCCCAGCGTAATATAAAAGACCAGCTCACAGCTCATTCAGCACAGTTGTCCACTCAGTCTTCTCATCTTCAATTCTTATCGGATCATTTGGATGACCTGGAAAACCGTGGACGGCGCAACAACATTAGGGTCAGAGGCCTTCCGGAGTCCATTGAAACAGCTGTGATCCATCACACTTTGCAAGAACTCTTCAATATGATCCTCGGGGCCCCAGCAGACTCCCCAGTGGAAATGGACCGGGCCCACAGATCCCTTGGTCCTAGATCAATGGACCCCAACAGGCCACGAGACATCATTTGCAGAGTGCACCGGTATCAGCTTAAGGAATCCATAATGAACGGTGCCAGAGACCGAGGGGAAATCCGGTTCAAGGGATCTACTATTCAACTCCTGCCCAACCTCTCCAGACTGACGTTGATGAAACGAAAGTCTCTGTGGCTTGTACTGGACATGCTCCGACAGAAGGCCTTTCAATACACCTGGGGCTTCCCCTTCCGCCTCCAAGTGAGGCACAACGGGAGAATGGTCATCCTACGCCATCCTGGAGATCTGCCGAGCTTTACTGCAGCCCTAGGCCTACCCGACACAGAGATCCAAGACTGGCCTACCTTCAGATCTGAGGGCCCCCCGGGGCCACTACCAAGACCACAAAGAGACCAGCGACGTCGTCAACGTAGACGCTCCTTTAATCATCAGGACCCTGCTCCGGCAGCCCCAGACCCGTGAGGAATGCGGATTGTCCTGCCTACTAGCTCTTTCTTGTGGTCAAGCTACCATATAGCTATATCTCTACGGGGACTGGTATCGTACTATCCATGTTTTTCTGTGTATTATTGTTCTTGTTCTAGTTACCATGATATACATTACGTCACTGATGCTTATCTCCCCTTGTTGGGTGATACAATATAACTGCATTTCGGTTTACTCATGCTAGGTGGGTTTTCATAGAAACATGCCGTTCTCTCCGGGCCCTTCCGGGGCACCTTCTATGGAAATTCTACCTCCTACCGGGGTGTTGCGCTCAGCTGGCCTGACCGTAACGTAAATTGTTTTTCTATATACCCCATTCTTTTACTTTTGTGCTTTAGTGTTGCCGCAACCTCGATTAACAAGAGTTTGGCTTCTTAAAGTATTCTATACTATATTGAGTGTTAATTCTTTGTATACCTTTACCCCCCCCCCTTTTTTTTCCCATCCCCGCCATACCCTAGTGTTCCTGTCTCGTGAGCCCCAGTCCCTTTCCAGATCTGTCACTCTCTGCGACCCATTTTAGATTAGACTCTACCCCCAGCCGCTTCTCATGGCCACTTTAAAAGTGGGATCCTATAATGTAAGGGGGTTTAACAGTCTCCAGAAGAGAGCACAGATTACCTATGGGATGCATAAACAGAGAGTACAGATCCTCCTTATACAGGAGACGCATTTTAAAACAGGGCATGTACCAAACATACGGGACAGGAATTTTACTAATTGGTATCACAGCACAAATCCAGATGCGCGCGCTAATCTTACATAGATCCTTGACACATTCAGTTATAGATGTGAGAATAGACCCGTTTGGAAGATACCTTTTTCTTAAACTGAGAATTCATTCCACTGTCTATACTATAGCTAACTGGTACTTACCCAACACACGTCCCACGCCTGCCAGTCGCTCCATTCTACGATCCCTGACTGAGTTTGCTGAGGGGGAAATAATAATAGGCGGAGACATGAATTTTACCATGGACCACCGGGTTGACTCCTCCTCAGGGAACACTAATACTTCAGCACGCCTTATGCGCCAATTTCACCGTGATCTCTTTGCCCTTCGTCTTACTGATGTCTGGCGGATATTACACCCGACAGACAGAGATTACTCGTATTTCTCATCTGCCCACCATACGTATAGCAGAATTGACGCCTTCTTAGTGAGCCATAAGCTACTGGGATGGCACCCCATCGCTACAATTGGGAATATAGTTCTATCGGACCATGCACCCATCTTCTTTACAATCTCCCCTCCAGATTCACTGCGCAGGTCCTGGGCGTGGAGACTCAATGATAATCTACTCAAAGACCCCTTATGCGTGGATGAGTTGAGGACCTCTGCGGAGCGCTTCTTAAGGGAACATGACACAGACTCCACCCCCCTCCCCCTTCTATGGGAAACGCTTAAGAGAGAGTTTAGAGGAGTTTTCCTTAGGCATGGTACCAGACTAAAGAGGGAGAATACAACCAAAATCTCTTCTCTGCTCTAACAGATAAATGACCTGGAAACGCGTCACAAAAACTCCCTGGACCCGGAGATATTGGCTGAGCTCTCAGGTAAGAGAGAATCCCTCCGCGCCCTGATTGACAAGACATACCTCCGGCACAGGGAACAGTTCTCCCGTTACCTGTATGACCACTCAGACAAATGTGGGCGGTCGCTAGCCCGACTGCTTCATCCGCGTAGCATGGCGACCTTTATACCTAAAATACATGCTCCAAATGGTGCTTTAACACACAACCCCACAGACATCTTAGACGTGTTTTGTTCGTACTATGCAGACCTGTACAATATACAGAACCAGCCCGCAGACATGGATGATCGACAACACGCAGATCGCAAAGCCGCGTATATAACTGAAACTGCCCTACCCACCCTGTCTAATGACGTAATAGAGGCCCTGGAACAACCTTTTGAGGAGGGAGAAATACACCTTGTTATAAGAGACACCCCCGCCGGGAAAAGCCCCGGGCCCGACGGATTTACACCAACCTTTTATAAGCTCGTACGGGAATACATGACCCCTTTCTTAACCAAGGTATTTAACTCCATATCAGACATCGTCCCCTTTTCACCCCAATCGTTATCAGCAAATATCAGTGTATTACCGAAACCTGGCAAGGATTCCACAAATCCGGGCAGTTATAGACCTATATCGTTACTTAATGTGAATGTGAAACTGTACTCAAACATCTTAGCGAATAGGTTAGGTCCCTTGCTACCATCCATTATCCACAATGACCAGGTGGGGTTTGTCCTTGGTCGTGAGGCCCGAGACAACCTCAACAAAACTATAAATTTGATATCACATGTAAAAGCCAATAAAACCCCCTCATGTCTACTTTCCATCGACGCCGAAAAGGCATTCAATAGGGTCCACTGGGGCTTCATGCAGACTGCCCTCAGACAATTGGGTATGGGCTCTAGTTTTCTGGGGAAAATTGCCGCACTTTACACTAAACCCTCTGCCCAGGTACGGATCAACGTATCTCCATCCCATCGTTAATACAGGAGTTTGACCGATACGGCCACATGTGTAACTTTAAAATAAATTACACTAAATCTGAAATTCTTAACATTACACTGCCCTAAGCGGAAGCACATCAGGTCGCTGGACAGTTTCCCTTTCGCTGGCGTTCCGGTTCCATAAAATATCTAGGGTTACAAATCCCAGCAGACCCAGACCTGGTCTATTCCCTTAACTATACACCCCTGCTTAACTGTACCCTAACCGACCTGGCTTCTTATGAAAAAAGGAAGCTGTCTTGGTTCGGGCGGATTAACGTCCTTAAAATGGACATTTTGCCACGCTTCTTATATCTTTTTCAGGGCGCCCCTCTGATCCCCCCATCTTCATTCTTCAGACGACTTCGGTCAGGGATGTTGCGCTTTGTCTGGGGCTCATCCAGACCCAGGGTGGGGGGGCAGATTTTAACCTGCCCTAAAACAGCAGGTGGAGCCGGTCTCCCTGACCTACAGGTTTACCACTGGGCAACGGTACTCCAGCGCTTTCTAGATTGGAAATTCCATTCTGGCACTAAGCAGTGGGTCGCCCTAGAGCAACTCGCCTCATCACTACCGCTGAAGATCCTCCACTGGGTACCCAATGATGCATTACGGAACCTAGGAAAACATGCTCACCTTGCCCGTGCTGCAATAACTTTGTGGCAGAGATTGCTCCGCTGGGGTCTTCTCTCTCAACGTCAAGGTCCACTCACTCCCTTGTTCCACAATCCACAGTTACCCCAAGGACTCGGCAGGGACTCCTTTCTAATCTGGCAGTCATCCATAGACCCTCGCTTTCACGCTATTTTAACGAATGGGGCCCTCCCCTCATTTGCTGACTTATGCACATAACATCCCAATTCCCGCATATCATGGTTAGAGTATTCACAACTGCAGTCATACATACATGCCCAGGAGGACCAGGTAGCATTCTCCTCTTACTGCGTTTGAGGAACTATGTAGCTCCCCCTCTCCTCCGATACATGTAATCTCACAAATATATGTTATCTTACAGGAGGAACTACATCCTGGAGACCCTAGTTACATAGACAAATGGCAAAGGGATTTAGGTACTGAATTTACTCAACAGGACAAAAAGAAAATATATGTCTTCACTCACAAACTCTCCTCGGCATGCGCTGCTCAGGAAAAAAATTTTAAAACAATTACTAGATGGTACCGGGTACCGGCAATTTTACACACATTCTACTCTACCGTCCCTGACATCTGCTGGAGATGCGGCGAGCTGGGTGGGACGATGCTACATATATGGTGGGACTGCACAGGTCTAAAACCCTTTTGGGAAAGAGTATTCTCAACTTACAGGTTGGTCTCTGGCCGCTCTGTCTCCCCCTCAGCCAAAATCGGTCTCCTATCTATCCTCCCAGGCACAATAGGAACACAGAAAAAGGGCCTCTTACGTTTCTTTCTTACAGCTGCCCGAGCGGTTATACCTCGGCATTGGAGATCTACCAATACTCCCCCTTTTACAGAACGGATTCATGAGCTTTCAAATATTTGCCGCATGGAGGAACTCAGCGCAGAGGTGAACCAGTCAATGGAAAAGTTTACGTGCATTTGGCAGCCTTGGTTTCTATTCAAGAACACCCCAGCATACGCCCAGCTATTTACTGATCCGTCATAATGTGTCCCCCCCTTTCCCCATGATGTCTCTATCCCTTCCCCTATCTTTCCTCTCCCTTCCAGCCCTACCTCTCCTCACCCCCCCTTGCCCTTTAACTCAAAACTGAACCTGCTAACGGTTTCTACCCACTAAAGAATGTAACAGGGCGCCCATAAGGTCGCCTATTTGGTTTTATTCGCTTACATTAACTCAATGTTCTTATTGTGTTTTCTACTTTTCAATTGTGTTATAGTTCACATACTCATATTTTTGCTCATGCAATGAATATATCTTACTGGGTCTCTAACATGTCAAGCTGACTCTGTCCACAAACATTGGAGCGTGACGTAGTCACATTGCCGGACAGACACTTTCCGATCGATTACTCTGTTTAGGTCCTGCGTGGCCAATTTTGATACTGATTTGTTACAATTGACAGTCTCGATCTTTTGTATTTTTGTATTTTGGTATGTAAACTTCATTGCTTCTTAAATAAACTATATTGAATATAAAAGCCAGTGCAGCTTCCCCAAAATCCGATTACGTGCAACACTATCCCAGTGCAGACCCCTGTTAAATACTTGTCAAAATCCAGAAAAGATAAAAGACCATTTTGTAAACGCGGCCTGTAGCCATTTTGTAAATGTTCATGTAGCAGTTGGTGGGCCTCCCAGAATCAATTTCACTAGTGGTCCCTAGGCCCCTTAGTCCGACCCTGCTCCTCACCTTCAAAAATCTATAACTTTTTCATTTTTCCATGTACAGAGCTGTATGAGGATTTATTTTTTTCTGGTGAAAAATAACTATTGCACTATTTTCTTGCGGCCTTGGTTTGTACAACTTTCACAGTGCGCTCCAAATAACAGCGATACTTTATTCTTTGGTTTGGTAAGATAAGAGTGATAAATTTATACAGGTTTAATTGTATTTTAATACATTTGAAAAAAAATTAACTAAGGGTCCGCGGATCACATTTCCGTCAGACTGTTCATGGTTTTCGGGATTTGCGCCACTGGGACAGGGATTTAGCAGGGGAATAGTGATGCACACGATCGGATTTTGGCGCAACATAGCGACTTTGATGCGACAGAAATCGGGAGGTGGGCCGTCTGATTCGTACTGAGCGCGGGATTTAAGATTAAAATTGTGTAGCAACCAATGCACTTGCATGTACCAGGAAGAAGATGGTGAACTCTGGTGGACCTGAGCGGGGAAGGGACAGATTCAGGATATTGGGCGCATGATCTTAATGAATCGCAACACAGTGAATTGTCGTGGGACACTGCACTTTCGGGAACTCTGATGCCTTGAGTAAGTAAATGTGCCCCTTTGTGAACGAAAAAATTTTTTGTTTGGACATCTTCTGACGCTAATAACTTTTTCATGTAGCTGTATAAGCTGTCATTTTTTGAGAGATGAGCCAACGTTTTCAACGTTCCCCTTCCGCCACCGTTCCCCCTGTAGTATACAGCAAGCCCCCTGTAGTATATAGGAAGCCCACCGGTAGTATATAGCCAGTCAGTCCCCCTGTAGTATATAGCCACTCAGTCCCCCTGTAGTATATAGCCAGCCAGTCCCCCTGTAGTATATAGCCAGCCAGTCCCCCTGTAGTATATAGCCAGCCAGCCCCCAGTAGTATATAGCCAGCCCCCAATAGTATGTAGCCAGCCCCCAATAGTATGCAGCCAGCCCCCTGTAGTATACAGCCAGCCTCCTGTAGTACATAGCCAGCCAGCCCCCTGTAGTATATAGCCAGCCCCTGTAGTATATAGCCAGCTCACCCCTTTAGTATACAGCCGACCCAGCCCCCTTTAGTATAGTCAACCAGCCCACTGTAGTATATAGCCAACCCCCTTTAGTATACAGCCAGTTCCCTTTAGTATACAGCCAGCCCCCTGTAGTATATAGCTAGCCCCATGTAGTATATAGCCAACCCCCTTTAGTATATAGCTAGCCCCATGTAGTATATAGCTAGTACCCTTTAGTATATAGCCAGCCCCCTTTAGTTTATAGCTAGCCCCATGTAGTATATAGCCAGCCCAATGTAGTATATAGCCAGCCCCCTTTAGTATATAGCTAGCCCCAGTTAATATATAGCTAGTACCCTTTAGTATATAGCTTTCCCCATGTCGTATATAGCTAGCCACATTTAGTATATATAGGCAGCCCCCTTTTGTATATAGCCAACCCCCTTCAGTTTGCCCAGCACATAAATAAACTTACATACTCACCCTCTGGCGCTCCTGGTGCTAGGCGTGGTTCCCCGATGCTCCCGCCCCCGCAGCTCCTTTTCTGTCTTTTCTCTGCTGTAACAGCCTGCCAGCGCACACTATGACGTGCCCTATTTTGGATGAAAGTAGACAAGGAGGACCTCTTTCAACTCTATTAACACTTTGGTCTCTATGATGAACTATTCCAAAACGTCATCAGTGATCTCCTCAGTCATGGTCAGTATCAATATGCCATAGTGCAGTGGTGGCGAACCTATGGCACGGGTGCCAGAGGTGGCACTCAGAGCCCTCTATATGGGCACTCTTGCCATCACCCCAAGGCAGGGTTTGCCAGACAGGACTCAAGGCCTCTTCCCGTCCCAGACAGCCCAGGACCCTAGAAGGAAGCTATAATGATAATCTAAACTTCTTCTCCTTCTTTCTACTGTATTGGTGTCGCAGGTGCCTGTACAATTTAAACCTCTGAAAGTTCAGGGAGTAATAAGTTACTGCTTAAATTGTCGCATTGGCACTTTGTGAAAAATATGTGGGTTTCGGTTGTAGTTTGGGCACTCTGTGTCTAAAAGGTTTGCCATGACTGCCATAGTGTATCTTGAAGACTTCATGGGACATGTGTCTCATGACCTTCTGCTGTGCTGACTTAAACCATGTGTGTGATGTGGTGTCACGTGATCAGCTTTCAGCCATGATGTGATGATGTGACTGTCACATCACAGACATTTTGCATGTGATTCTCATTCATCTCTCAGTTATCAACCAAAATTCTTTGTGTAGCCCTTGTTATGTTCAAGAGTCATTGTTTGCAAGTTGATTCAATAAATGTCACAATTATTATTGTATTACTTTATGGCTTCAGCAGAATGTCCTCCATGCCAAACTGGAAAAATGTTGGTTTAAAAGACAAGGGGGCTTATTTACTAAGTTTCGCACTGCTCACTTTAGTCGATCTGTTCACCGTTTTTGAGATTTGCGCAGCTTTGACAGGTATTTAACAGGATTTTTTTAAAAGGGCATCTGCCACGAGGATGAAGGATTGTAAACCAAGCACACAGGCATACTGGTGTGTGCCCCCTCTGGAAATTATGCAAATGAGTCTCCTTAGGCTCATTTTAATAATTTTAAAAGTGTGCTTGGTTACAATCTTTCATCCTGGTGGTAGATGTCCTTTAAAAACGTTGACCTGAGCTACATTGTTCGCTGCTACTTTTTTGCCAACCACCACTACCGATTGGCAGAGGGTGCTTAGTCATGAACCTGCTGTAAAGTGGTCATCCTGATGATGTTACCATCAGGAGTCCCAGATATGGTGCCAGTGCTGAAAAGAGATTCTTGACTCAAATCAGATTTGACCATTATTTTTAATTCTCATTACTCACACAAATTACGCAGCGCTGCACAGAGCTTGCCAAACCGGTCCTTGTCCCCATTGGGGCTCACAATCTGATCAACCTACCAATATGTTTTGGAGTGTGGGAGGAAACCGGAAGGAACCCCACACAAACACGGAGAGAACATACAAACCTGAACCCAGGTCCCCAGCGCTACAAGGCTGTAATGCTAACCACTGAGCCACCATTCTTGTAGACTTTCTGCTCAAACAGCATAGTTGCAGAAAAGATCTCATAAAAGGTACCAGCTGCATGCCCTTTCCCTTCAGCACAGCGTTCCTAACCCCCACATCATGGAAGGGAGCTGGCATTTCCAACTAATAATGTGATTATCACATCTGGGTAAGGCAGGAACAAATTAAGCTAAAAATCATGGATTAGAGATTTCAGAAGATACTGCATGCCTCATCTATGTGGGCATGATGAAGCTTATTTTGTAAAACCTACTAGATGTTTTAGCTATATATTATATGCAAACCGGCGCCCATGCGACACAATCCGATCGCGTGCTCCAAAAACCCAGGGCAATTCGCCGCAAAACGGTAAAATTCGGAAAACCCGGCGGAAAAACGCTATTCGGACCCTTAGTAAATGTGCCCCAACGTCTCCCATGCTCTGCATGTGGGAGACTGTTGCAACCCAACATTAAAAACAATTACTGGCCAGAACTGAAGTTATTGCATTAACTTTGAGACAGCAAAACACACACACTGGTCCCTTTTGATCAAATTCAGCTTCCGTGTGATTGGCCACTATGTATTAAAATGCCATTTACTATAAGACTACACAGTATATATGTATACACACATATGCATACATGACATAAGAACAGTTTATATACTCACACTTACATATACAGTACTGTATATACACACACAAACCAGAGACATACATATAAAGTATGTACACATTAATCACTATGTACATATACATATAGAATATATACACATCACACACTATAAACACATACATATAGAATATATACACATCACACACCATATACACATACATATAGAGTATATACACATCACACACTATGTAAACATACATATAAAGTATATACACATCACACAAGAACAGTTTATATACTCACACTTACATATACAGCACTGTATATACTCACACAAACCAGAGATATACATATAGAGTATATACACATCACACACTATAAACACATACATATAGAATATATACACATCACACACTATATACACATACATATAGAATATATACACATCACACACTATATACACATACATATAGAGTATATACACATCACACACTATGTACACATACATATAGAATATATACACATCACACACTATGTACAAATACATATAGAATATATACACATCACACACTATATACACATCGATATAGAATATATACACATCACACACTATGTAAACATACATATAGAAAATTATACACATCACAACAGAACAGTTTTTATATACTCACACTTACATATACAGTACTGTAGATACCCACACAAACCAGAGATTACATATCGAAATATATACCATCACCCACTATTACAATACAAATATCAGAATAATTACACATCAACACACTATAAACACTACATTAGAATATATACACCTCACACAGCTATATACACCTCATTAGAATATATACACTCCCACCTAAAACCCCTACATATAGAATATATACCACATCACACACTATTTACCAACTCATAGAGTTAATACCCACACAAACAAAGACATCTACACAAAAAACCGCTCACTGGTGACGGAGTCCGCTCTCTTCTTATAGGGCTCCTGACCGGCTGCCCTATTAAATATATAATAGGGAATCCTCAGGTCTATTCAGTCACCCCACATCACTCAAACTTTTTAAACACCAATTTATAGGTTAGCCCAGTTAGGGGCTATCACTCTCTGAGGGGACCATCCTTCCCGACGTTCACGTGAAGAACGGCTCTTGGTACCATCTCGTTCGTGACGACCGATCACTAGTCTGATATTCACGGTATCTGACACTTAGAAGAGAGATGAGACAGATCAAGATTAGATGATGAGATCCATGAGATCCTATTACACATGACTTTCTCCCCTCCTATCACGCCTTATATACTGTCAGCCTCTACTAATCCTCCCTCCCTCTCCCCCCTGATAAGACCAAAGGACCTTATCTGCCTGTAGCTTTCCTCTCTCAGGCTTGCTGGCTGTTGTTTGCTGTCCGGGAAGCAGTGTCTCTGGGTCATTTACTAAGGGCCACGATTTTGCGTTTTCCCGACGTGTTACCCGAATTTTCCCATGTGCGCCGATTTACCTGATCGCCCGGGTATTTTGGGCACGCCGATCGGAATTTGGCGCACGCAGACGCGGATGCACCGACGGAAATGGGGGGCGTGGCCGAAGAAAAACGACTGGATTCGGAAAAACCGTCCGCATTAAAAAAAAATCTGTGTCGCGATCGACACTCATCCGGCAGGCTTGTACTTCGACATCTCCAGCGCGAGCGGTGAACTCAGGCGCAATGCTTTCCCAGCGCGACACCCCCTGGTGGACGGCGGAGGAACATATCTTTACAAATCCCGGCCGGACCCGAATCCAGCGAGAGAACGCGCCGCGGCTCGCGAATGGAACCGGGTCGTAAATCGGAATCTGGCCCCAGTGTGTGTTGTGGCTCGCCCTGGATCAAGGGGAGGGGCTCGAGGAGAGAGCGCTCATGCAGCATCAGACAGGAGAACACGAGGTCTACCGCGACCCTCAACGTCAGAAGATTAAGGTTCACATCCAGGGGCCACCAAATTGTGTACACACAGGCAGGACTTATATCTATGAAGTTCTGTATTTTGTTAATAATTTGCATTAAGATGTGTATCGTGTTATAGTAGAGTTAGAATCTTGGTCTCTGGTGGGAATACCACGCCATTTTAAAGTGTGCTGTGTTTGTATTTGTATAGATAATATATCATTCTATCATTAGTGTGTATGTGTGTGCAGTACGTACAACTATTGAAAAACTTCTGCTTTGTCGGTATGAACAGCTCCAGAGCAGCTTTGAGGCGCGCGCCCGTCCGTCCCTTCGCCTCGCGCACGCGCGTCCCCGCCGCAGACATTAGCCACCGCCGCTTGGTCCAGAGGACCGGCTTCTGCTCTGCGCATGCCCGGCCTCCCAGCGGCTCCGGTGACGTCACCGCGGATGCGTCTGGCGGTGCCTCCTAGTTTCAGTTACGTCTCCTCCCTCTGTGGCTGTGAATGTGACCGGCAGAGGCGCCTCATCGCCCGCACCCCACCTCCTCCGGAGCCCCGGCCTCCCCTCCTCCTCCTGTTTCCCCGGTCATCGCCTGGCGTCCGCCGGCCGCATTTTTCAAACAATAACAGGCGGAGTGTGCGGGCCCCCGAGCAGCGCGGGACAGCGGGGACCGGGGGAGGAGGAGGCATGGCTGCCAGCTTCGGCAAGATCCAGATTGGGATCTATGTGGAGATCAAGAGGAGCGATGGTGAGTGTGTCATCTCCATTCATTGGGCTGCAGGGGAGCCGCCATTGTGCTGGAGTCTCCCGGGGAGGGAGGGATGGAGAGCGGCTCCTGTCAGGGGACACTGCCCTCATGGTGGAGGGAGGCTCTGCCCGAGCCCTGGCCGATTGTCTGCGCTCTCCTGTCACAGGAGGTGGCATGGCTTCATGGGGGGCCGGGGTATAGAGCAGCAGGATAGGATGAGGGCTGGAGGGCAGAGGTACAGATGATGTCTGGGCAGAGGTACCGAGAATGGATGGGGGCCGAGGGCATGACGGTACAGGATAGCAGGATGGAATGGGGCTGGAGGCAGAGGGTACAAGGACACAGGATGGATGGGGGCTGAGGGCATGGACTCGGGGTATAGGGCAGACAGGATAGAATTGGCCGAGGGCATGGCGGGGACGATGATTAGATGGGGCAGGCATGTGGGTACTAGGCGCAGGGAATGAGATGGGGCTGGAGGGCATGGGCTGGGGTACAGGGCAGCAGGATGAAGATGGGGTGCGGAGGGACAAGGGAAAAGTCATGCGGGGTATAGGGCAGCAGGATAAGACGGGGTCTGGAGGGCATGGGCCTGTGGTATAGGGCAGCAGATGAAGATGGGGGCGGAGGGCATGGGCTGGGGTATCAGGCATCAGAGAAATGGGGGCTGCGAGGGCACTGGGCCGGGTATAGGGCAGCAGGCAGAGATGGGGCTGGAGGGCATGGGCCGGGGACAGGTCAGCAGGATGTAATGGGGCTGGAGGGCGGGGTAATGGCGCGTGAGGTAGTCTGAGGGGTAGGGCAGCAGGATAATGTCTGAGGCATGGCGTACGGATAGGATGGATGGGGGCTGATGGCATGTAGCTGGGGTATAGGCAGCAGGATGAATGGGGAGATGGCGGGAAAGGCTAGAGGAAAAGTGGTCTTGACATGGGCTGGGGTACAGGGCAGCAGGATGAGATGGGGGCTGGAGGGCATGAGCTGGGTATAGGCACAGGATGGAGATTGGGGCTGGAGGTCATGGGCCGGGTGTATGGGCCAGCAGATGAGATGGGGCTGGAGTGCAGGCCCGGGGTAAGTGCAGCGATGATGGGTGAGCATGCTGGGGTACAAGGATTGAGATGGGGCTTGGGGGCAGGGGCCGGGGTATAGAGCAGCAGGAAGGAGACGGTGGTCATGGAGGGCATGGCCGGGGTATAGGGCAGCAGGATGAATGGGGTCCTTGAAGGCAGGTGCCGGTACTAGGGTAGCAGAATGAGATGGGGCTGATGGCATTGGCTGGGTACAGGGCAGGCAGGATTGATCGGGGCCGAAGGCATGGTTTTGGGGTACAGGGCAGCAGGATGAGATGGGGCTGGAGGGCATGGGCCGGGGTATAGGGCAGCGGATGAGATGGGGGCTGGAGGGCATGGGCTGGGGTATAGGGCAGCAGGATGAGATGGGGGGGCTGGAGGGCAGGGCTCGGGTATAGGCGCAGGATAAGATGGGGTCTGGAGGGCATGGGCTGGGGTATAGGGCAGCAGGATGAGATGGGGGCTGGAGGGCATGAGCTGGGGTATAGGGCAGCAGGATGAGATGGGGGCTGGAGGGCATGGGCTGGGGTATAGGGCAGCAGGATAAGATGGGGGCTGGAGGGCATGGGCCGGGGTAATAGGGCGCAGGATAGAGGGTGGGCTGGAGGGCATGGGCTGGGTACAGGTTAGAGGAGGAGATGGGGGCTGGAGGGCATAGCTGGGTATAGGCATCAGGATAATACTGGGGCTGAGGGCATGGGCCGTGTAATAGGGCCCGCAGGATGAGATGGGGGCTGGAAGGGCATGGGCCGGGGTATAGGGCAGCAGGATGAGATGATGGGGGCTGGAGGGCATGGGCCGTGTACCGGGTAGCTGATGATATGGGGTCTGGAGGGCATGGGCTGGTCAGGGCAAGCAGGATTCGATCGTGGCTGAAGGCATGGGTTGGGGTACAGTGTACAGTATGAAGATGGGGGCTGGAGGGCATGGGCTGGGGTACAGGCAGCAGATGAGATGGGGCTGGAGGGGGCATTGGCAGTGGTAAACAGGGCAGCAGGATTAGATCGGGGCCTGAAGGCATGGGTTGGGGTACAGGGCAGCAGGATGAGATGGGGGCTGGAGGGCAGGGGATGGGTTGGGTACAGGGTAGCGATTAGATGGGGGCTGAGGCATGGTCAGGGGTACGGGCAGCGGAATAGATCGGGGCCTGAAGGCATGGGCAGGGGTACAGGGTAGCAGGATGAGATGGGGGCTGGAGGGCATGGGCCGGGGTATAGGGCAGCAGGATGAGATGGTTGGTGGTGGGCATGTCCTGGGGGTATAAGGGAACAGTATGAAGTGGGTGGTGGGCAGCATGATGAGATATAGATGGGTAGGGGCTGACTATATGGAAGTTGGTGAACAATGGCTGGAGTATAGCGCAGCAGGATAAGATGGAGATGGTGGGCTAGGGTTGAGGGCGGCATGATGAGATGTGGTGGCCATGGGCTGGAGTATGGTGGTTACAACAGGGATGGTGGTGGGCATGGGCTGGAGTATGGGGCAGTAGGATGAGCTGTGGGTGGTGGGCATGGCCTGTAGTATGGGGCAGCAGGATGAGATGGAGGTGGTGTGTATGGCTGTGCCAGGGATGGCTGCAGTGATAGACGCCTTGGACTGGCTGAACCGTAGGATTTGGGACCTTAAAGACATAGTTTGTCTGTCGCCTGGTATTGCTCCTTGGAATGGGCTGAATTGGTGTGCCTGCCTGGCACAGTCTGGCGTGCGGGTATCCGCCTGCACTGTTGGCAAGTATAGGCCTACCTAGTATTGTGAAAGGTCCTTGTGGGGGTCCATGTTGGTTCCTTGTGATCTATATGTAAAATGCCAGTGATGGTTGAGGCTTGTGCGTGGCACGAGAACGTGGTGCCCTGGTACCCCTCTACATGACTGATTACTAAAGGCTGCAGCTGTGGCTCATGGAACCTGCAGGTGGCCGTCATATGATGATATCGCCGTCCTATCAGCATCTGTTTAACCCTTTATGATCAGGACATAACTGATTTCATATGATCGGGGCAATGAGGTGGGGGGTCACAGCCGGGCGAGCTGCTAGGTGTATGTTGTGGTGTCACCTTCCCTAGCAACCGGCGTGGGGCTGAATAATGGCCCGGCTGACAGACAGGCTCCACCTGGGAGCTGGCGCTGGATGCAGCAGCTCAGATTTCATTAACCCTTTATGATCAGCGTCTTTTGTCTCGTGGACATTATTCATCACGTCGCTCAGTATTTCGGTGCTGCTGTCTCGTTTCGCAGTCAGAGCACATGCCAGCATGTCGCTGTCCATGCCCCAAACAGCCGCCTCGGTTAACTCTGTGTGACCCGGAAGGGTCTGTGTTGCTGTCTATGCACAGTCTGTGCACCCCCCGTGCTTTAGTCCTCCACGCTGGATAAGAAATCCTTGCTGTGTGCACATGCGGTGGATTTGCAGTTGCAGCACGTTGCGGTGACACATTCCGCCCTCCCGTCCGAATGTTTTAGGTTATCATTGCCACAGTAACGCGGATCACTACAATGAATGACTTAATTGTGTCAGGCGCTGGCTGTGGATGTTGCTGGTGGGTTTGAATGGGCTTGGCAGCTGCAGAATTTATCGTCTGCTCTTGGGCCTAGGATTTTGTGGGTGCAGATTTAGTGCATTAACCCCTGATGGAACTGCGTTCTATTCCTGGAAATTAGCAATACCCAAAGCAGTACCCCCCCCTTCTTTTTCTCCCGTCTGGAGTATCCCCCTCCTATCTCCAGTCCGCAGTGAGGGAGCGGAGGTAGATTCTCCTCCACGGGGTGTGCAGTGCACCGCACAACCCTGCCTGCGGATTGGTCAGCGTTTCCTATCATCCTATCGGTGGCACGGCATGTAGTGCCGGGACTTGTTGCTATGGCCAGTCGGAGGGGGTAACGCTTCTGTTGCTAGTTGATGGCTGCTGGGAGCACATGTTTCTCCAGCGCTGTGATGTCTTGGTGCTCACGTGTACTGAATCATCCAGCTGGAAGACGCATTGTACCGTGTCACCGACCTCAAGGTGATGTGCATTTCCTGGGTTATGTCATACGGTGATCTACATGTACACGTCACTTATTAAGGAAGCAGTAAACTCCGGCAAACTTTTATTGCACAAGTTTAAAGTTTCTGTTCCTCTGATCTTCTCGTGATGCATTGATTTGTTGGGTGAATGGACAACGCAAGCCTGATTTTCCAGCTTCACGACCCACAACCATCTCATGTGTGTTAGAATTTCCACCATCATTTGACAGCTACTCCTCAAGACACACTCCTAAACGTGCATGCTCAGCCAAGTGCTTGTTAAATAAATGGAGAACCAAAGTATCGGCGGGGGAGAGGGGGTTGAGTTCCAACTTGCTTGATGCTTATGATTCCACATGTTTGCCAACAAGAGAACTTCTGATAAAGAATCTTTTGGATTTGTACAATTTTCATCAAATTGTTAAAGGAAATCTGCCATTCAAGACAAGAATGATAAATCAGGGACATTACTCATAGATCCAGGCACCGTGACACTGGTAATCTTCTTATTTGTTATCCAGGGCCTATTTTCTTTTAAAATTATGCTAATAAGTCAGGGGCTCTGGGGGGTTGTTATGAGAAGCCTTCCCTTTTGAGGAGGCTGCACAAACCATCCTTCCCCCCCCCCCCCCCTCTGCTGCCTCAGCAATTTTTTAACACTTCCTCTTCTTCCACTCATACAGTGCAAGGTGGAAGTGCTCCTGCACAGTGTAATAGCCTGAGAAGCTGCAGCATGCAGGGGCTCTGCTAAAGCCCCAGAGCGCTTTTGGCTTATTGGCATGATTTTAGAAGGAAGTAGCCCATGGATAACAAATATAAGAAGATTCCCACAGTCACGGTGCCTGGATCTAGGAGTAAGTGACCCAGGTTTATCATGATGGATTTTGATGGTAGATTTCCTTTTAACCTTGTTTACCGATCCAAATCCCGTTCACACTCCACTTCTGATGTGTCTCCTGATGCCCAATTAAGCATGGAGGAAGGACACACAGCCATTCGCTCCTTTGACCTCTGAGTCAAAGTGATCTCCCCCACTCGTGTTTCTTATTGTCGGGAGACTCACGGGAAGTGCAGTGCTGTGTGGCTGAGAGTTCTGCTGCCAGGGCGGCCTAGGAGCGCTCGGTGGAGCTATGAATTATATATTGGGCCCAACCGAACTATTATTTTATTTAATTGGAAAACCAATTTAATAATAGTAGGGTTGTAAGCTTGTTATATTTCAGCCTGCCTGATCCTATCGATTCAGGTTCTTTTTTTTTCCCCCTGAAACCTGTGAGTTGAGTTTTCCGCATGGAGATGCAGAAGTTTTGGAAAAATCTGCCGCCTTAACTTAAAAATCTCAAAACCTAAAAAAAATCTATTTAGTTCTATAGCATATTTGTCTGTGGTGCGGTCACAAGATGTGTCCTTGTTTAAAGGTCCTGCGGATGTCTACCTCGCTGTTATCAGCTACAGCCGTCCTGAATTTTCAGTGAGACCTCTACAGGGGAAAAGGATATAAATTCATAGAAAATTAGTAAAACTTGTACAGATGGTCGGGGTACAATATGTAGTGGGTAGGTGGCAGGAAATCGAAAGCTGGGTTTAAATTGAATAGCACCTCGTCACTCAGTCTGGTGACCCCAGTCCTGCCTCTCGCAGGTTCACTAAACCTTTCATATATTTTATATGCACATATTTTTCATGGATTTAAACCCAAGGTTGGAAACAGGCCGTATATCTCCATTCCAGTTGATGTGAAGTGCAACACCTCGGTCACTCACACATTGACCTTCATGTGACACAGCATACATAGGGTTAAGGCCGTGACTGTCACTTGTGGTTGGGAGTCAAAGGACAAAGCAGTTCTGTTCCTTATCTCGACCTTGTAATATGTAGACACATGAACTGCATTGGATGTATCTTCGTGTCTTCTCTCGTTCAGCAGTTCTAGGATGTGGAAACTTTTAGGCATTTTTAGCATTGGATTCTTTGCATTGGATTCTTTCCGCTCATATATTTGTAAGGTGAAGACCCCTGCTGCTATTCCACAGAAACTCTCTACTTCCATTACTAGGGATGGACCTTTCTCTCTGACCCACTTTTTATTTGTTAAGTTTTGTCCCAAAATATGCTAATAATATAATATGCCAGTGTGAGGTGGGTGGAGCCAGGCCATATTCTCCAGGCTAGGACCGCCCATCTGACAGTAGAGAACCTGTTTAGCATATTCAAACATTGGGGCATAGCTGGGCTGTTCCTTCTAAGCGCAAGTGTGGAGCAAAGTCGCTCGCATACAAGCAGCCTAAGGCGACATTCACAAGAACATATGGGGGGCTTATGTACGGCGTAGATAAGTCCCCCATACACTTCCATGGCCTCATGGCTCCATACGGGAGCGGTACGGTGCGGCTCGGTAGCCCGTAGAAAGATAGTACATGTCCTATCTTTCTACATGATACGGCGCTGTGCGCTGTATTTCTATGGAGAGGGGCGGGGGTGAGCTGCGCTCATACCCTGCTCCTCTCCGCAGTGCCGATGTATGCCCGCCGTACTAGGGTGCGGCCGGCATGCATTGTGTGAGTGTAGCCTAAGGCTGATTTCTCACATGGCAGTTCTCACCCCGATCACATATGCGTTTCCATGCGAAACGCATATGAGATCAGGCTGAGCACCACCCATAGAGGTACATTTTTTTTTCCAAACTTTTTTTTATTGAAGGCACAGAAATTCAAAGCCTTAAATTTCATAAATGTAAGTACAGACACGGATGGCCACTCCGGACAGCCGGAGAGGCCGACAATATACACACACTCACCGGACGCACCAACAAAGCAAATGCTTAACCCCTCCCTCCTCCCCTTTTCCCACCTGTGCCCACTAGTGGGCGTGTCTATATACCTTTTTCTATTGCTAATTTTCCTATGGACCATTGGTATGTTCCGTTTACCAAAGGGACCCGTTTTACTGCTGAGGCCAAGGTCTCAAAAAATGCCATGATTGTGTCTCTTACCTGGGCAGCCAACAAGGCCAGTTTCTGTTTTATCATTAGTAGTGCCCCTGATGGTAGGCCCGGCGTTCCTAGCCATCTACCCCAGATGGTCTCAAAATTTTTTGTGGTTTTCCTTGTCACCTTATTACAATCTGATTATTTCCATTTGGTTTTTATATTCCCTGATTGTGGCCCCTGGATCCAGTGAGATAATCTCTTTACTTGATATACGGCTCTCTGAATCCCAACACTAACTGGGCTGCGCACCTCCATGTCGGGCAAAATCCCCAACACACATTTGGGAGTCTGTACCCAAGAGAATCTGAAACACATCAGACAATAGGCGCATCACTTCTTTCCAGTATTCACCTGGCTCATTGCATGCCTGAAGCATGTGCATCAAGTCTGCATTATCCTGGTGGCAGCGAGGACATTGTTGGGCGTATATTTTATACTTGTTTTATATACTATACAATAGAAATAGCTGGCTCGACCATTGGCTCTCACTAGGGGACAATCCAGCAGATCTCTCCATTCATCGTCCGGGAAGGGACCATAAACGCAAGGCAAACATCACATGTGAATGCAGCCTTAGGCCGGTTTTTATGTGTATGTGGAGCCGACTCCAAATTGCTGAGTCACGCAGGTTACTCCATTACGATAAAATGTGTCAGCATTCACATAATGACCGAAATAAATCGGCACCTGTCACTGGCTTGTGTCCTCAGGCAAACGGGAGGAAAACTTTAGCAGAAATGAAACTGATGACACATGGGGAATCTGTGAGCCACACGTTATAGGAAAACCCTTCTCCCGGGATGACGTAATAATGGAGTCTGGACGCCATAGTGTTACGTATCAGTGTGATTAGAGATGATCGCCTAGTCGCCCATTACTGATACCGCAGGCCTGGTCTGTGACTGTGTCTATGGATCAGCACCCATCACAACACAGCGAATGTTATATGAGCGAATCATTACATTCTTTCCATAATTTTTGGAAACTGCAGTGGGATGTCACTTCAGACACTAATATCTTCAGTTCTATAGCACGCATTTTGGTTTCATATTAAAGATAAGAATCCCATCTTTCAAATCACATTAGGCTTGTGCGACAGGATCGTAGATACTGGCAATGAAACGAAATAATAATATTTTATTTCATCTGCAGCTCACATTTTTAGCTACCTTATATACTCGAGTATAAGCCTAGTTTTTCAGCACAAAAAATGTGCTGAAAACCCCAAACTCGGCTTATACTCGAGTCAAAAAAATAAATAAATCAAAACTCGCCTTTCTGGCGGCACCCGTAGATCTTCTGTGCAATCCATCCGGTATTGTTGTGCTGCACGACGGGGAAGGGGGGGCTATATAAACTGGGGCAGGGGCTAGCAGGCTATATACACTGGGGCAGTGGCTGGCAGGCTATATACACTGGGGCAGGGGCTAGCAGGCTATATACACTGGGGCAGGGGCTAGCAGGCTATATACACTGGGGCAGGGGCTGACTGGCTACAAACTGGAGAGGCTGTGACCAATGCATTTCCCACCCTCGGCTTATACTCGAGTCAATAGGTTTTCCCAGTTTTTGTGGTAAAATTAGGGGCCTCGGCTTATACGCGGGTCGGCTTATACCCGAGTATATACGGTATATATTTATCTGCCTTTGTCTCCTTTAGATGATCTGCTCTGAAAGAAGGTATTCTTACAGTTTATATGACGCCAAAAGTATTTCTAGGTGCTATAGAACCTGAGATGGGGGTGACTGAAGTGACTCTCTCCTGTGCAGCCTCAGAACTTGATTAATTTCACGCTAAGATGACTCTTCTCTGCTCATTTTCACATTTCAAATAAATTTTGTATAGATAAACGGGCGAGATTTCTCATAAAAGAAAGAACTTTAGAAAAAACATTTCGTACCTTACCTGAAGGGACACATAGTTTTAATGTGATCATGACTGGACGAATGCGTTGTGGCTAAATTTGACTTTGCCACTTCACAATCAGGGCACATATGTCGTTGACTTGTGGAGTAGCATTGTATGAAGGTGTCTTATTATAAAGCTTTTGAGCCCCTTAGTTAAAGGTGTTGACCCTCTTATTGTTTTTCTCAATAGGTAAGTTTTTGATCAGTGTGGGTCTAATCAAAGAACTGAGGTTTCTGAGTCTGTGAATGGAGTGAGACCAGAACCTTATCCTCTTCTACATCTATGCCCACCTTTGCTCCATTTATACTGTGCTTAAGGACCTCCCCTGAAAACCCCTTTAAGGGTACATTCACACAGCGGCGGGCATACCACTGTGAAGAGGAGGGGGTGACCCCTCCATAGAAAACAGTGGTGCACGGTCGCACACATGTATGGCACCGTACAGCCGCCATTGCCATCTATGGGGATGTATATGCGGCCACATATACATCCCCACAGACGGGTGTGTGAGTAAAGAGAGGATTTCTGCTGCACACTAAGTTGGGTGGAATACACAGGTGCTCTGCAGAGAGTCCCAATCCCTTAAAGTGTAAGAAATTTACACCTTTCTCCAGAAGTGATTGCTATTCTCACAATCCTGCGCCATATTGCTACATGCAAGCCTTACTCCCTTTCCCGTATGCAGACTGAGTCTGATGAAGATCAATTGCTTGACCGAAACGTCACATTTGCAAGTTTGTATAATAAAAATCAAAATTTGTGACACACAGTGTAACTGGAGTTTACAGATTTCTTTCACTTTAAGGGTGTGTGAATAAGGTCTAATATTCAATCTACCAGCACACTTGGTTCGTTTGGATTCCATGGTGTTACCTACAAATTGTAAGCGGTGTTTGTGGGTAAAATGCTCATATATTAGGAGTTGTCAGAGTTTTGTGAAGCTATGCAGCTGGACGCCTACCCCTTTCAATTGGTAAGGTTTTCGGGTTGACTTCCGGATGTGTTTTGCGTAGACTTGTTCCTGTATGGTCATGTGGGCCGGCAATGAATCCCACTTTCGTGTTCCTTTTTCTTGGCATTGAGATGGTGGCATAGGCCTGGCGTGCGGAGGCTGGCACCTATCTGTGTTACCAGTTGGGGCTTGATCTAAATTTTGGAGAGCAGTGACTGTGCCCATTGTTAAGAGATGTTGGTGTTGTGTTATGCTCTATTAATCGGATACATGTTCACAGATGTTACCTACAGATGTTACCTTCATTACCTACATGGCTGGTGTGCGCGTACATTTTGATTTATCACTTTGGACTGATAAAGTTTAAAACCCTTGAGGGGCCACCAAACAATGAGGGGTAACAGCAGAGGCCATGGATGTGACAAAATGATGGCACAATATGGAGACGATACCCAGCTAGAAGGTCCCTTAAAAAAAAAATGGCCAAAAATGCAAGATCCTCCTGTGTACAGGGGCCAGTCGCTATCAGAAGTGGGGAAGTTTTGTTCCACTGTCCCCTACGACCTCCAGTGTCTTTCCCAAAGAGCACATACCACAGTCACTATATGACCAGCTGGCGGCTGCTCATTTTTGGGTTGGGGGGAAGAAATAAATCTAAATGTGAGCCCTTTTCCCCCATTTGGGGAACAGATGAGAATGGGGGCACAATAGTTCCTGTGTGAATGGGAGTGGTGCACATGCACAACCAATGGTTTATTCCCTTCTATGGGAATACAGGAGGTGCCTAGCCCAAGGAAATGAACGGAGTGATGGCCAATCCACCGCTACTCTATTCATGTAACTTTGGGGCGGTGATCCGGAAATGCTGAACAGGTTGGGGTCTACCTGTCATCACTTCTGTAGTGCTGATGGCTTTGACCGCTATCACATTGTCTTCAGGCCTTCAAACCATATGGGGCCGTCTAGTAACCCTACGTCTCGCCATTAGGATAAGGTCCTTGAACCTACTGATTTTGGCAGGATTGAATATGTTTGTGTCCGCCTAGTATTGCAGCTCTACTCCTTACAGCTACTCCGGTCTGAGCTGCACATTGGCCACGTAATGAATTGCCATGTACTTGGTTGCCTGCTATGTGTACGTGCTTGTCACAAGAGTGCCATCAGGAGTCCCCCTGGCCAATTACCCCAATGGCTAACAGCTAGGGGCGTCTATTTTCTGGAATGGCTGCACAGCCCGGAATATGTCCTGGTCACCCTGGACAACCTGAACCCCGGACACAGACTGGAAGTTTTGGTCCAGTCACCTCTTGTGATCAGTTGTCTTGAAACTGAACAACCCCTTTAAGGTTTAAAGGACACCTGTCATCAGGTCTGTTACTATTTCTGTCACCACTACCTTTTGGAGCAGCTCACTAGGATCCCATCCCAGCCTTTATCTAGTCAATTCATACTTTAATCATTGCAAAATCATATTTTCTTTATTATGTAAATGCTGGTCACATGGTCAGAGGCAGTGATATCACCCCTGTTACCCCTCCCCTCTCCTCCCCCTGCTCATGTCTGTGTGTAATGTATAGTAAAGCATTGCTGGTGTCTGTGCTGCATCTGCTAATATGCTGCATCCTCCCATACATATGTGAGAGACACAGACATCAGCTACACAAGTACCTGACATGTTCTGCTATAAAATGGCTGCATCCTGGAGCTGTTGTATCTCTCCTATACACACACACACACACACACACACACACAGGCTGCCGGGGGCGTGGACACCAGCAAGCACATGGAGGAGTCATTACACCATTATACAGGCTGTCAGTCAAGCACTGGGGGTGTGTCTGTGCCTCCCACTCATGAATAGAGTGGACAGCTTGAATATGCTAATGACTCATTGGACATTTCACAGGTCATTTGCATACAGCTTTAGGACCTCATTGCTTAGGTTTACAGGCATGTAGAGGGACAATGAAGGGATAGAGGCAATGCTCTCTAATGGCAGTTTATGAAAATATATTTAGTTTAGGGGGTTATTTTGCCTGACGGGTTCTCTTCAAGTAAAAAGGGTTGTATCAACCTGATTATTGTCCCCTAAACACAGCATACTGGGACCCCAACCACTGCAGTTTTCTTGAACATCCTTTCTGGCCCTTCCATAGTATTTAATTCAGTGGAAGTCTGAGCATTATGTGACCCCCATCGTGTTAATGTTGGGGTCCCAGCAGTCGGACCCCCACTGATCAAATAACTTTTGCTGTGGATGGGCATAATAAGAAAAGTTGGTACAACCCCTTGAACTCCAGAATGTTACTGTTATGCAGCATTGTGTTAGACAACCCCTTTAAGGAGTTTGCTACTATTTTGTCTGTCTAGTATTTGCTAAATCAGGTCACCTCCAACAATGGCCGCCTATGATTACATGTATAAATACGTCCGCCACCTGTATAAACTTCAAGAAACAGAAATCTCGCCTTTCACCACCCATTGTATGGGATAAGAAAGAACAGGGAAGTGATTGTATGTGGAGTGTAGGGGCAGGGTGTGATATATAATTACCCGAGAGAACCGGTCCGATCACTCCGCATCACAGAACCGTTCAGATTCATCTCATGGATCCCTATTATAGTCACTGCCCTATCGAACACCCAACGCCTATAGTCTGCGCTGGGGGGTGCCTGCACGCTGTGGTCCTTACTTGTGTGTAAAGTGGTAGTAAAACTTGTGTATAAGATGCAATATGTTATAAAGATCTGGTGACACAATCTACATTCCTTATGGTCTTAAAGGGGTTTTTCAGGAATTGAATAAAAAAAAAAAGTTTACTAACTCTGACTCCCAGCTTCAGCATCACAGTAGTCTCCTAGTCTTTGGCCCTACCTGGGATGTCCCTTACTTCTGCATGTCCCAGCGAGGTTACTGATGAATAAACTAGGTCCCACAACCCCTGGAAATGCTCAGAGATGTGATACCAGAATTGGGAGCTCCAATGTGTTACAGTGACATAGTCTCCAGCTTTTACCCCACTAAACTATCAACCCACTCAGGTCTGGGAGGAAATGTCCTTTCTAGAATTCCCTTTCATTTGAAATCTCAGCCTCCAAAATGTGAAAATGAGCATATTTTGCCTGATAAGTCAAGTTTAGAGTCTGTAGGGGTAGTGTCAATTACAGAATCTATCTTCATTTCTAGAAAAAATGCTTTTGTTGTCATTTTAAAGATAAGAATCTGATATTTCAAATCGCATCAGGATTGTGGTGCTATGAGCTACAGAACTGGATAAAAAAGGGGCAGAAATTTTAAGTTTTATCTGCAGCATTTCCACCTATGTCTCTATCTGCCCTAAACCTGGTACTTTCTGAAAGATGAGAATCTTATCTTTAATATAATATGACACCAGGTTTCTAGGTACTATAGAAAAGGGGATAGGGGTATCTGAAGCCATGCTATACCTGCAGCCTCTAAACTTGACTCATTTGAATATGACTCTTCGCTATTCAAATTCATTTGACTTGGCATGAGAAGAAATTCTGGGGTGGGGGAGCTGCTTGATTAATGGGGTAAATACTGATGCCGGGTTCTCTTTAAGCACTTGTCTATGCTGCAGACTGTAGAGCATAGCTCTGGGTATACAGATAAGCATAGCTGAGTATAAGAATAAGCTTATTACTGAGTATAAAATAGAATAAAGCAGTCACTACTTATTGTAAGATTTTGCTTGGTCTCTTACTGATCGGTCTCCCGTGTTCTCCTCTCAGGTCGCATTCATCAAGCCATGGTAACATCTCTGAACGAGGACAGCGAGAGCATCACTGTGGAGTGGATTGAAAATGGGGACACCAAAGGCAAAGAGGTAACAATTGTGGGAAGCTTCCAGAACTTGGCTCCAAAACCTTGGAGTGTCAATTTCTAGGAAATTCTCCTCTGACAAATGCAAGTCTTGTCTGCAGTCACAGAAAGAGGACACCACTGGCGTCATAAGAGGACCGCGCTATGTAGTCTCTGCTAGGAGCATTGCCCAAAGTTTCTAGGTTACCTACTGCACAATGTAGATGTGCTATTTATTTTTTTTAGTGGGGCTTTTTGAGGAGCCGTGCTGTAACTACTTGGCTACTAGCATGGGAGAAGCCTCCTATGACTATATGGGAATATAAAGACCCTGCTTGGACTATATAGGGGGGTCGTAAGAGGACCCCGCTGGGACTATATAAACGGGGGGTCGTAAGAGGACTCCGCTGGGACTATATAAACGGGGGGTCGTAGAGGACCCCGCTGGGCACTATATACGGGGGGTCGTAAGAGACCCCGAGCTGGATATATAGACGGGGGGTCGTAGAGGACCCCGCTGGGACTATACGACGGGGGTGTAAGAGGACCCCGTGGGACTAATTAGACGGGGGGTCGTAAGAGGACCCCGCTGGGACTATATAACGGGGGTCGTAAGAGGACCCGCTGGGACTATATAAACGGGGGGGTCGTAAGAGGACCCCGCTGGGACTATATAAACGGGGGGTCGTAAGAGGACCCCGCTGGGACTATATAAGACGGGGGTCGTAAGAGGACCCCGCTGGGAGCTATATAACGGGGGGTCGTAAAGGACCCCGTGGGACTATATAAACGGGGGGTCGTAAGAGGACCCCGCTGGGACTATATAAACGGGGGGTCGTAAGAGGACCCCGCTGGGACTATATAAACGGGGGGTCGTAAGAGGACCCCGCGGGACTATATAAACGGGGGGTCGTAAGAGGACCCCGCTGGGACTATATAAACGGGGGGTTAGTATGAGAACCCTGCAGCCAATATTTGGGGATTAGTAAGAGGACCCTGCTGGGACAATATGTGGGGGGGACTGGGGAAGTATGAGGAAAGTGTTCGGACTATATGGGAGCTAGTAAAAGGACCCTGCTGGGACCATATAATGGGGAAGAGGGGTAGTATGCAGTCTCTGTTGGGACTATATGGGCGTCAGTAAGACTATATTGAGGGGGAGTAGTAAAATGACCATGCTGGGACAATATAATGGGGGAAGGGGTATGAAATAACTGCTGGGACCATTTGGGGGGTAGTAATTGGACCCTGCTGGGACTATATATTGGGGGGGAGTAGTAAGAGTACCCTGATTGGGACTATGGGGCAGTAAAGATGCTTCTGCACCTGTTCTTATATGAATAGGTTTATAGACCAGTTCACAAGGCAGTGTTTAATCTGTAAAACAAAAGACTGTAAATTTGGTTTACTACTCAGACCCAGACTCACAGCGTCCTGATCATGTAGGAGGCTAGGAGTCCCTGTGCCATGTTTCTGCACCTCTACTATATGAGGGACCTAATGTTATTACCAGGAAATCCGTCTGCATCCTCTATAATTGTAGCCGTGTGTCCACCTCCACGACCTCCTCCCTGTCATCACTGACAGGTTTATTTCCCCACTGAATTTACTTCCTGCATCATGAAGATTACTCATATCCTGCTCATCATCTGTGTGGAAGATGGGCCCAGATCCTGTTGACAGAGGAAATAGACCAGGGAAGTGCACAGCGTGCATGTTATCACTGGCCTCAGTGGTATGTCACATGACAGCAGCTGTCAATCACTGGTCTCAGCGGTATACATCACATGATGTCTATTGAAGGATAGGCTTTCAGATAAATGGGGATCAGACCCAGCGCCCCATCTGATCAGCTTTGTCTAGTCAGATCTTAGACCCAGGATGGAGCCAGAAGCAGAGCTCCATTCCCTGTCTGTGGACCAGCAGTCCCTACAATTGTCTCTACTTCATTGATGGGAATAGTTCCTAATGTGTTGTTTTTGTAGATCGATTTGGAAAGTATATTTTCCCTCAATCCTGATCTGGCTCCAGATGAAGAAATTGATCCCGGCCCCGAAATGCCTCCTCCCCCTACACCTACAACGAAAACTAACAAAATTGTGAAGGTAAGTTGTAGTGTATTAGTGTATCCGGCTTTAACATGGTGTTCAGACACCTCGCGGTGGTCCTGCCGTTCGAAGGGCCAGTTCTCCTCTCTGTTATGTCTTCAGTTATTTGCAGCGGTTGTTGTGAGCAAAAGGTATAATGAGGCGACTTGCTCTGTTCTGTGTGCTCCTCTACTCCTGGTATTGGCTGAAGATAACTGAAGACCTGTTGGAGATGTGGACTTGGCTTTAAGCTTTATGCATCATTTTAACCATTTCACTCCCACGATACGGATGATTTAAAGGGGTTTCTGCAGTTCATCGGCAGCCAGACATCCGTCATCTCTATCTCTATGCAGCGCCCAAACTTACGAGGCGCGGTGCTGTACATTGTCACGTGCATGGAACCAAGCTACCAGCTAGCCATGTGACAAACAAGAACAATGTGAAGAGGAGCGCACCAGTTGCCAGTTTGAACAGCTGTATTGGTGGCATCATGGGTGTCCCCCCCCCCTCTAATCTAAAACATGATCTGGCCAAAGTAACCTTTGTTTTAGAGCCAGAAATTCCCTCTAAATATCTGGGCCATGCTACTTATTCCCCCAGCACATGTAGATGGTATAATTGGTTTTAAGAAATTGCAGTGAAAATGATTTTAATCGAAAGCAGAGCTTCCCCCTGAGTAGGACACGTGGCCACAGATCTTCTCTGTTGTAACATTTTGTCTTTCCATTAATAGAATCGGCGCACGGTGGCTCCAGCTAAGAACGAAACTCCTGCAAGGGACAATAGAGGTGAGGGATAAAGCTCTGTTTTGATAATCGGTGTATCACTAGTTATTGGTGCCTCCTCCTATGATTTTCTGCTGTCAATGTTCCAGGTGTCTCCTGACTGTTCCTAAATGGATGGTTACATCACAGGGGGATCACCCACAGCATATACTCAACAGAGATCAAAGATGGATGCCATACAGTTGCATCCGTCCCCCATAAGCTATTATGGCCTCTGCTGAGCGTATACTGTTCTCTCCAGCAAGAAGTGGAATGATATATTGCAATCTGCAGATTAAAATATATCAGTATCTACCAGTATATATAAGTCTGTAGGAGAGATTTATCAGAAATGTATGGGGTCAAACTGTTATAGTTAGCCTCCGGAAACCAATCAGAGCTCAGCTTTAGTTTTATAAACAGCTGTGGGAAAATGAAAGCTGAGCTCTTATTGGTTGCCGTGAGCAACTAGTACAGTTCTGTTATCAGAAACTTAAGATAAATCTCCCCCTATGAGTAGGTTCAGCGTATACACCCGGAGATTTCCTGGCGTATATGATGGCCGTTTCTAAATTTCTGAATTTAGCCTTATTGCTATTAACCCTATTATTGCACATTATGTACAGTTTTTGCTTGTCCTGCCAGTTTTGTATAACGGATTTATAGTCCTAATCTCCATTGCAGTCGGGGTCTTATGTTGTCTTTTTTGTCTTGCAGCAGTCGGTTCAGCCCGGGTCCGGCCAAGCCAACCAGTAGAACCACCGGCCTCTGCACAGCAGAATGGTAGTGTTTCAGATATATCTCCAGATCAACCTGGAAAAAAGGACTTTGGCCCTCCTTGTATGTAACACATGTCTAGGATTGCTTCATGTTATATGTGCACATTCCCGATCCCACACGCTACATAGAAGCCATAAGCACTTGGTGTTATACTCGCGGGCCCCTGGGCCGTACATAATGAAGCATCTGTTACGCTTCTTAAGTTTTGGGCGTTTTCTTTTGTGCACTCTTTTATTTACAGCACCATTCAGCGCACTCAAATGCATGCGAATAACCTCACTTTTTTATTTTTCACTCAGTTTTTTTGCTTGCATGTGCAGTATTTTGTTTGCTAGTAATTGTGATTGGGCCACATGTGTTTCCATCTGTAAGGAGCCATAGCTATTGACAATGTGGTAATGAATGAATTATACCATTTTTCCCCCCTTTAAAATCCTGGATTTTCTGATCCCTTTAACTCCTTGTTACTGTAAGAGTATATACCACAGAAACCCCCTTTAAAGGGGAGGTCTCCCTGGCTAAGCACATTGTGTTCTGGTCCAAAACCCCCAGCAAAAAGTTGGATTTCCCTTACAATGTGTGCTGCTGGGAATATGGAGTGTAAGATGGCAGAATGTTATAAGTACATTGACAAGTGGGCGTTTCCATTTGAAGGTGTAGGGAATCATTGTCATAATGCTTTTAAGGAATAACTGAGGGATGACAGTGCAGAGCTTCCTTCTTGAAAAGGCACTTTTAATTACATGTAGCATGTTATAGAGCAGGAGGAGCTGAGCAGATTGTACCTAGAGTCCTGCCTGTTGGCAGTAAGTTATAGAGCAGGAGGAGCTGAGCAGATTGTACCTAGAGTCCTGCCTGTTGGCAGTAAGTTATAGAGCAGGAGGAGCTGAGCAGATTGTACCTAGAGTCCTGCCTGTTGGCAGTAAGTTATAGAGCAGGAGGAGCTGAGCAGATAGGACACTAGGTACAATCTGCTGGAAGAATGTTATAGAGCAAGAGGAGTTGAATAGTTATTGAAATATGTCAGTATTAAGTGAATTTTCTACATTAGTATCTCTGCTTTTGTATAGTGTGCGCATAGTTTCAGGGACTGGCAGCTATCTATATGCCCACTGATACCTAGAAAACCCATTTTGGCCCAGAAGGAGCCTTCAGATTACTCTGCATTTTAATAGTGGATTCTCTTTAAGAAAATCTGCTGTCATTTCTCAGGGATTATCAGGATTTCCTAAAACGAAGAGGTCCCAGGCATTTTCTGTTTATAATTACTGGAGGAGGGGGTTGGTCACTTTTTTTTTTTCTTGTGACAGATTTTGGATTTTGAGGAGACGGTTATTAGGAGACGAGTAATCCCCTTATAATGTGCTATACTACGTGCTTGATGCCGGCTCTTTTTTCGGAATTGCTTACTCATGGTTTAGCCGCATGATTTCTTGAAGCTGCTAATTATAGCTCAGAGGTTTATGTAAAGCTGAATATCAGCAAACTTGTCTGTCTTTAGATTCACTGCCAGCAAATAAGACCGGGCCTGTAGTGGTTCTTATAGAGCAGCCGCGGCCTAATCCCTGATGTGACGATGACACAGATCGGTGGGGCCTAGTATCTATTCCCCAGTGGCTTCATCTGTCTGTGTAGATTTAACCCCTTGTTTAGGAGAGGTTGATCTCCCAGCATAGTCGTGAGCAGAGAAGAGTCCTATTTTGCCTGTGATGAGTCAAATGTAGATACTGCAGGGGGGTTGTCACTTCAGACACCCATATCTGTATCTATAGTATCTGGAAATATGGGGCACATTTATCAAGTTCCCCAGCATACTATGGTGCCTCTAACCTCTGGCACACGTTGGATTTATCTGGAGGCTTTGGCCTTCTGATAAATCTGCTGAGTGAAAACCCTGACCCTTTGTTTAACCTGGCATAGATTTGCGCACTGCCTTGCGCCAGAACGGGCCACTGAGCGCCCCCACCCTTTCATACCCCTCCATGCCCACTTGGAGTGGAGTTGGCATAATGGGGGAAATAGGTGCCGTTTCTGTCTATGCACCAGGTATTCCACCTATTTCAGCGCTTGTACATCAGATGTCAGGCATACGATCCCTGATACATTTGGCACATGGTGTTATATTAAAGATAAGAATCTCTTCTTTCATATCGCACCATATTTCTAGGTGCTGTAGAATCAGAAAATGGTCCGCCTGAAGTGACTCCCCATGCAGCCTATAAATGTGACTCGTCTGAGGCAAAATATGACTCTTCTTTGTTCATTTTCACATGACTCTGGAGTAGATTTTTTTTTTTATAGGTTAACTGTTAAGATATCCCCTTAAAGAAGGAATTCTACAAATAACATTTTATAACCTGCCTCAGGGGGCTGGTAGTTTTAATAGTCAAATTTGGTGGCAGGTTCTCTTTAAGCTAAATTTGCATATGTTAATCTCCAAGTGTGTATAAAGCTTAAAACATGATAATTCAGACACAGTTAGCTTAATGAGGGGGTTGAAAGAAAAGATTACTGGATGCTGCTCATGCTGGGGCCAGTCAAGGGTACCAATATTCCCTGACAGGTTCCCTTTAAGATGGTGATTGGTCTGGGACTGGGTGGCTTAGAATTTCACTAGTTCATCTATCATTGTCACCATGAGAGATGTCATTGTATAGAGCATTAAGTCACTTTCTATTCTGCAGCATTTTACTTGGATGAGTGACCCAAGATTTTATTAGATTTTTTTTTTTGCATATTTTTTTTCCCCCGCACATCGTCATTTCTGGGCATTCTTACTAACAGTGACTTAATACTGCATCTGTCTTATGTGATTATTCTCCATTATTCTACCAGCCAGGAGAAAATCTAATTGTGTGAAAGAAGTAGAAAAACTTCAAGAAAAGAGAGAGAAGAGACGGTTACAACAGCAAGAACTTCGAGAGAAAAGAGCTCTGGTGAGTGACGTTACACCATATGGTGGTACGTGTACTTACTGTATCTGTACGGTGGGTGCTGCAGCCGTCATGTGTATAGAATAAATGTGATGCACAAACACTTTATTTTAGTTGGTGACAAACTATAAGCTGTATAAACTCCTTCCTCTTGTCATGTTCCTATGCATGTGTTCTTAAAGGAAATCTACCATCACAATCCATCATGATAAACCAGGGACACTTACTCTTAGATCCAGGCACTGTAAAACTGGGAATCTTCTTATATTTGTTATCTATGGCCTTTTTTTCCCCTAATACCAACAGTTAAAATTATGCTAATGAGCCAGAAGGGCTCTGTGGAGGGTTTACACTGTGTTGGAGCATCCTCCTCCACAGATTACTCTGAAACTTACTCAGTTTATTCTCACTTTGACAGAGTAACAGCCTGTGAAGCCGCAGCACAGGGCTCTGGTAAAGCACACACTAGAGTCTTTCTGAAAAGTTGATTTTAGAAGGAAGGAGGTCATGGATAACAGACATAAGATGATTGTCCTATGCTTCCCACTCTCCTCTGATAGCAAGAGGAGGAGTGAATAGTGGCAGCACCTATTGATTTGGCTACTAATGTTCAAGGGGTTTCTTAAGGCCATGTAACTGTCCTTATATGGAGAGTGACATTACTGCGAGCCCCCCAAAGCTCAGTGGAGGTCGGGTACGGATGCAGTACTCTTGCTTCCATCTCCAATAGGCTCTTATGACCTCCACTAAGCATATATATATTGCTCGGCAGGAGGAAGCAGTTCTTCTGCCCCATACACAGAGCTTACCTGGCATTCACACTGAACTATCCATAAAAAACAAGATCTGAATGTAGTCTAAGCAGTGAAGCGCGGGACTATGACTTCAGGATCAGATTACTGTGTGTGATAAAATGTTTGATTCAAGATATGTAAAAGTTACTCTGTTGCATTGCCTATAGATTGGATTATCAATCACTTAATCATTTGTGATTTCCTCTTCTCTTACAATTTGAAGGATGTTGACGCCACAAACCCAAACTATGAGATCATGTGTATGATCAGAGATTTCAGAGGAAGTTTGGATTATCGGCCTTTAACGACTGCAGAAGTGATAACTATTCATGCGTGTACATTGTGAGTGTCATCATTTTAGGTATGGTTGTAGATGACCCGTCACATTTTTTTTTTTGTACATGCTCAGGCCACAAGACTGTTAATTTTGACAGTTTAACTGAACTAGACTTTTGTGCCTTTTGTGAATCTTAGTATGTTTAACCTGTTCACAACTGGTTCTCGTTTTGTTTCGTACTTCACAGAAACAATTTTTTCTCTCACACAGAACATGTATCTTTGAGCCGTCTATTACTGTATTTACTAGAGTATAAGCCGACCCGACGCACCTAATTTTACCAAAATATATTGACTCGAGTATAAGCCTAGTATGGGAAATGCATCGGTCATAGCCTGCCAGCCAGTATATAGCTGGCCAGACCCCCTGTAACGTAGAGCCTGGCCATAAAAAAAAAAAAAAAAAAGAGTACTCGCCATACCGATGCCCCGGGCAGCTCCTCTTTCTTTCATGTGCCAGCCTGGCACAGGCTGGCATGACATTTGTCGCCGTCACACATGAAGGAAGTGGAGCTGCTTGAGGAGTTGGAATGGTGAGTACTTAGTTTATTTTTAATATACTCAGATATATGCAGAGTGCGGAATCTTCAGCACAATTGTGCTGAAAAACTCACCGTATATTCGAGTATCTATGGTATATTGTATAATATGGCGCTCAATTCCAGCCCGTAATTGCTGTGATTTGCAAGGGTCTCGGCACCCGGACGTCTACTATGAAACTCTATCGTGACTCAGTGATTAATTGCTGGTTTAAAGGAATTCTGATGTCCATTTGTAGAAAAAAAAATCACATAATTACATAATGTAATTATTTTCTTTTTATTACAGATTGATGAGCATCGGATAGAGGAGGAGAGATGTTAATGATGGAGTGTCATTTAAATGTCATTTTTAACCTGAATATTTTTAAAGGAGGACTCCTGCTTTGGTCTAAAAGCGTTGTTCTACCCTAGCTAGTTATTTGGTGAGAATGGCTGTACTGTAACCGAATGTCAGGAGACATGGGACCCCTGTTTCTAAGATTAGTGGGGTCCTATCAATCATGTTTCAGTGACCTATCCGTTAAAAGGGTTTTCCCCTGAACGAAAGTTAGGCCCTATCCATGGTATAGGGTCTAACTTGCTGATCGGTGGGGGTCTCGGTGCTTAGACCCCCGCAGATCACAAAAACGAGGGGTCGTCTGACTAATGGAACAGACGGTCGCGCATGACTGGTCTGCTCCATTAATCTCTATGGAGCTGACGTAAATTGCGAGTGCTGAGACCCCCACTGATCAGCAAGTTAGGCCCTAGCCAGTGGATAGGGACTAACTATCGTTTGTGGGAAAACCTCTTTAAGTAGATACCGGTGACTCCTGATGGCTTAATTGCAACTGTGTTCTATGCAGGTGAATAAGGCTAGGCTGCAGTGCCATGCACAGCCATCTACAAAGTGTGGCGCTGTATTTAGTGAGCAGTGAAAGGATTGTAGTACTTTGCTCTAGTTGAGGGACTCCACCGGTCCCTATCTGTGACCCATCCTAAGGGATTGGTCGTCCACATCAATTTTCTGGAACATCTCTTACTGGCAGAAAACCATTGTTCTATGGGATAGATTATGCCCTAGTGCAGTGATGGGGAACCTTTTGGAGACAGTGCCCAAGCTACAACCATAACCCACTTGTATGTCGCAAAGTGCCAACATGACAATTTAAGCAGTAATAATGTAATTATTTTCTTTTTATTACAGATTGATGAGCATCGGATATGTGTATGTGTTAGAAAGCGCCCTCTAAATAAGAAAGGTAAGTGGCGATGCATTGGTTATCATCTCTTAAAATGCGTTTCTTCTGTTGACTTTGGAAACAATGTCAGAAGGATAAAGGTGCGGGGCAATTCTTCTTCTTATTAAAGGGGTTTTTAATCTTTCACTTTTCCCCACACTATACAGCTGCACCAGTGGCCTTTGGCTGCATGAACCTTTACATACTGTGACAGGATAAGGAACCAGAAAGCTCTGTTCATTGTATAGTGGCCAAGGCAGGAAATTGCAGCTCGGCTCATTTTTACTTCTGAAAAGGAACAAAGCTGCTGTTCCCCCCCAGCGTGTTCAGCATATACTACACACAGATAAGGTCCGGCATCAGGAATCTTTATCTGTATGTTGAAGGTGATAAAAAGTCACTATAAGTGTTCATGTATGAAGCTTACTCCTAGAGGACGTATGTATGAAAGAATCTGTCACCTCCCTAGAAAATGTATAGCCATCACAACAACATCTCCGTGCGCACACACGTGCTAGCCCTTGTATCAGCAGCTAGCTCGCATACCCATGTGTTTCTATGGGCTCATACCCACAGCTGTAGTTTCTACGGCCCCATGTATGAGCTGACTGCTTGGGCCACAGATTAGGGAGCAGGTGCTCTTCCTGCCCATGTTTGTGGCCCAGAGCAGTCGTCTTCTCCTCTCATTGGAGTGTAAGAAGAGCTCATGGAATTGTTTGCGGTCTGTGAAAAGCTCAAATTCGTGTACATGTAGTCTAACATTGTAACACAACAGACTTGTTTTTGCTGCGTCTGCATTTACAGTGACGTAACCGGTCACATTCTGCTGCAGGGAGCACGTGGGGACGCGGAGAGACCCAGGAGGATTGTCCATAGATAAAAATAGCAGCAGCCACCCCTTCATGCCCAGGACATGTTGTACTTTTATGACAAAGGTTTACTTCCGCAAAAAAAAAAACCTCTTTGATTAGTAAAGCTGCCATGGTGTTTGTGTATATACATCTATATCATGCAAGCATACATACAGCCTCTTGGTTTTCTTTGGATTAGACTGATGCTAGTCATCTCATTGCTAACCACTAGCATATGGAGTATGACATGGGAATGTCTCCTGGACAGACTATACAAGGGTTGTCTAGAATGTGGAGGGAAAAAAACAAGCAACTACTTTCCCAAAAGTAGTGTCTGGTATTGCAACTCTTTTAAAGCAATACTGGACACAACACATGAACAGCTTTGGTGCTTTTATTTTTTAACCCTTGGATAATCCCTTTTTTAATTGTGACATGTGACTCTGCAGTTGTGTGTTATGAAGCTTTCACTTTCCCGATTTTTCTTTAACAGAAAACACTATGAAAGACTTGGATGTGATTACAATTCCCAGTAAAGATGTGGTTATGGTGCACGAACCCAAGCAGAAAGTGGACCTCACCCGATTCTTAGAAAACCAAACGTTTCGCTTTGACTATGCCTTCGACGAAACCGCGCCAAATGAAATGGTCTACAGGTGTGTAGCCGTCCGATGCCTTCTGCTTGCCACTTGTTCTCTATTCCTACAAGTGGTTCACACTGCAGTACACTACAGCAGCCGTATACTTGATATGGTCTATGGAAAGCTGAGTACATGTTGCGTGTCGGAGTGTGCGCTGCTGTGGGGACTCCTCCAATGATTCCCTGCTGGAGTCTTCCATCTTTATTTTGTGTTTAATGCTGGAGTTTTCATGACGTCTGTCTGTAGAATTCTCTGCAGAGCGAATGCTATTTGTGTGTTGAGTCCCCTGACAATTACTAGACCTGTTGCTGTTTGTGTTGTCCCTTGTTTTAAGAGCCTGATCATGTCTCACGGCGCTGCCCCTTAGATTACAATACACCACAGAAGAGGTTTCTTCTCTGGGATTCATTATGTTACTTACTGTCACTTGGGCAGCACACAAGTCTCCGTGCTACAGAACATTGAAAAGAGATGGGAACAATCTGTCAGCTGTAGTGCTTGGTTTTCTGGTTATGACATGTATAACTTTATGGGGTGTATTACTATTGGTTCATTGAGTGGAGTAATCCTTTAAAAGGGAACCTGTCATAAGGGTTTAGGCCTCACAGCTGGCACCAAATTCTTAATCGGGACAGCGACTGGATCACTGGAGCGTACTATCGTGTGCTGCAGCACAACTTCATTTCAACACAATAGGAGTCCGGTGGAGGGAAGTCTGGGTTTGTCTGTCATTCTGTCCCTGCCCAGTGACTAGCAGGCCCAGCAGGGAAGCCCCGATGGAGAGGAAGAGGGAACGTATTAATACTATGCTAGTTGGGGGCCCCCCACTCACACAAAGAGAAGGGGAATGTGGTCAGCCCCCATGATTCACAGAAACGTCATTGTCCGCTAGCATTTGTGTTTATTTCAGGGCTTCCACGCCAGAAGCCCCCAAAAATTATATTATGTTTGTGTGTATGTATGAGTGTATAAAAAAAAAAATTGGTGTATATTGTATGAGTTTATACATGTCTATAAGAGTGTAGTAATGTGTGTATAAATGTGTTGATTTAATGCGCATATTTTTTAAGAGAATGCAGAATTTAGCTTTTAGTATGCAATGACATCTAGATATAACAGTACAATGGCCTCTTGGTATTATAAGTTATCTCGTTTTCTCTTCCACTAGGTTCACTGCACGGCCTCTTGTGGAAACCATCTTTGAAAGGGGAATGGCCACCTGCTTTGCGTACGGACAGACTGGAAGTGGTAAAACCCATGTATGTATTCAGCCTCTTCTCCTATATAGTATGTAGACACGCAGCTCAGGACTTGTAAATGTAGATAAGGGCACGTACATGTCTGCATGAGATTTGCCAATTCTGTATATGGTCAGATTGAGTTAAGACTGCTGACGTGAAGCTCTTGCCCTGTGCTAAATTAATGTGCAGGTTTCAGTCTCCCATGTAACCCTGTATGACATATATGACCCATTGAAGGAGTGCCTGGCCCCCATACAGTGTATTAGATGGACTCCAAGTTTAGCTTACAGGGAAAACTTCTACAAAGAAAATTATTCTCCTCCTACATCCCACTACTCAACCCACTAGGAGAAAATTATCCATGATCAGTCCAAACTTTGTTACTACACTGGTCCTCTGGTGCATATGGCAGTCTTATCCGCAGCACTTTCCCATTAGCAAGAGCTATAAATGGGTTTTACAATAGCCTATGGGAAACGTCAAGGGCCACCATCCGTGAATACTTCATACATATTTTCCTAATGCACTACAATTACATTTGTGCCATCTAGCATTATCTTCTGTCCCAGCGTGGTGATAAATTTTTACAAATTTATGTTACTGACTTTTTTTTTTCTTCCTTGACTTTCATTAAAGACCATGGGAGGTGATTTTTCTGGAAAGAATCAAGACTGTTCAAAAGGAATATATGCTCTTGCAGGTACGTATACTAGTGGGAATGTACATTCTCTTATATGTCATGTGTCTCTGGATGCTAAAACTGAAGTAAATGCTTGGTCAGCATTTTTCTTGATTCAGCCATACACATGCACCCTCTGCCTGCCCAAGCATGCATATTCTTTCCTTGGGGATAATCTCCCTGGAAGCTGAACCTTCTCTCCCTGACTACTGCCATCGGTGAAGAGTTGGGAGTCTCCCCTATACATAAAATGAATCCACCTGGACCCCGCCAGTTATCTGGTGAAAAAAGGGATGTTTCTGGGATTCTCAAATTGTTCACCTATCCACAGGATAATGCATCTACCACCTAACCTGCAGAACAGCTCATTGATGTTATTGGTGTGGGTCACAACGATCAGCTTGTTATCCCCTATCCTGTGAAGAACCGCTCCTTTAAGTTACCTAATGATTTCATACCTGGGACCCCATCCACCGGGTATAAGCAGGGCTATGTCTTCACACTGGATTAGTGAAGCATCTGTCTATCCATGAAGATCTAGTAAGGTTCCATCATAGTGGAGCTTTCTCTCCACAGGAAGCTTTGAATCATAGGATTATACTGATGAAATATTCAGCAGCTCGTCATGGCCTATATACTATTTGGGGCCGTCGTCATGTACTTATATTATCACCTCTTTGTTTGCTTGTAAAGGTTAATCGCTTTTCCTCCCTCCCTTTTTCACACAGCAAGAGATGTATTTCAGATGCTAAAGAAACCAAATTACAAGAAACTAGAGCTTCAAGTCTACGCCACATTCTTTGAAATCTACAGCGGGAAAGTAAGTGTTTAACGCCGTGCAGTGGATTGTGGTGTGAGGAGGAGAGATGTTAATGATGGAGTGTCATTTAAATGTCATTTTTTAACCTGAATATTTTTAAAGGAGGACTCCTGCTTTGGTCTAAACAAGTTGTTCTTCCATAGCAAGTTATTTGGTGAGAATGGCCGTACTGTAACCAAATGTCAGGAGACATGGGTCCCCTGTTTGTAGGATTAGAGGGATCTTCATGTTTCAGTGACCTATCCATTAAAGGGGTTTTCCCACGAACGAAAGTTAGGCCCTATCTACAGTATAGGGTCTAACTTGCTGATCAGTGGGCGTCTTAGTGCTGAGACCCCCCCACAGGTCCGCCTGACCACCTCAGACTAATGGAGCAGGCAGCCATGCAGGCAGATCGTTCTGCTCCATTAATCTCTATGGAGCTGACGGAAATTGCCGAGTGCTGAGACCCCCACTGATCAGCAAGTTGGGCCCTATCCAGTGGATATGGCCTAACTATCGTTTGTGGGAAAACCCCTTTAAGTAGATACCGGTGACTCCCGATGGCTTGATTGCAGCTGTGTTCTATGCAAGTGTACATGGCTGTGCATGGCACTGCAGCATAGCCTCATTCAAAGTGTGGTGCTGTATTTGTTGAGCAGTGAAAGGATTGAAGTACTTTGCTCTACTCAAACAGTTGATTGTGGTAGTTGAGGGACTCCACCAGTCCCATATCCGTGACCCATCCTAAGGGATTGGTCGTCCACATCAATTTTCTGGAATATCTCTCTTGGGCTGGATTCACACGACCGGTGCCTGCCGTACCGTAGCACGGCGGGCACACGGCAGCGCGGGGAGAGGCGGGATATAGGGATATATGGCGCACGGCGCTGTATGCCCTGAAAAAATGGGACATGTCCTATTTTTTCACGAGGCACGGAGCAGTACCGCTCCCGTAGGGCGTCGCGCGCCCATTGCTGTCTATGGGGGACGTATATCGGCCGTATATGTCCCCCTTGCGGTAGTGTGAATGCAGCCTTAATGGCAGAAAACTGTTGTTCTAAGGAATAGATTATGCCCTAGTGGGATTATATTGGGCTTTACACAATCCCAGTGTCACTCGATCTTTTCGGCGTCTCTGTGGTGGATGTTCGCTCCCTCCATATATCCCATGGCAGGGTTGAATCTAAACTTAATCCTCAAACATTCTATAGAATGGCACCCCCTTCCAGAAGTGAGATATCATGTGGTGCTGCCTGTGGCAAGTGGTTCCACTCATCTCATGGATGGTGAATCCTCACAGGGTTTGTATCTGACTTTTATTCAGCAAATGATGGTCAGACCCCTGTTGCAGACCAAGGGTACATTCACACAGCGGTATGCCAGCCTGTGCACTGGAGAGGAGGTGGTGACCCCTACATTGAGAACAGCGGCGTACAGCCGCACACACTGGGAAAGATGCAGCATGCCTTTTTCCCCGTGTAGGGCCGGATCGGTGGCACACATGTGGCACCGTACCGCTGCTGGGCCGCCCCAGGACTAAATTAATAAGATCCCCTCCTCCCCTCCTGTTCAGTACTTCATGGAAATAATATGAACCTTTTGTACTATTTTCTTCTTAAGGTTTTTGACTTATTAAATCGAAAAACCAAATTACGCGTCCTGGAAGACGGCAAGCAACAGGTGCAGGTGGTGGGACTATCCGAAAGGGAAGTGAAATGTGTAGAAGACGTTCTCAAGCTCATTGAGATTGGCAATAGCTGCAGGTATGATACAGGTCGCGTCGGATTCTTGCATGCACAATATGGGGCACATTTACTAAGAACAGAACGAACTGCACTAAATGCAGTTTGCCTGTGTAGTGTGCAGGGTGCGCCAGATTCAGGATATCTGGCGCCTGTTCCTAATGTATCCGGTGCTCTCTGCACTGCTCTGCAAACTTTTGTCGGACTTTTCATGAAAAATCTGGTGTTGCATGATGCCTATTGCAGCCGCGCCACAGAAGGGTTTGCTTGCAACACAAATGTGGTGCAGACACTTCATGAAGATATGTGCAAGCAGTTTACACTTTAAAAGACAGAAAACAGGCGCAGGGCCCTAAGTAAATGTGCTCCAGTGTCTCTATCTCCTCCTATACTACCCGCCATGTATAATACAGCATAAGTGACTGGTATTTTCTCCCTCTCCTCCAGGACGTCAGGTCAGACCTCGGCCAATGCGCACTCCTCTAGAAGTCACGCCGTGTTCCAGATAATCTTACGACGGAAAGGGAAGCTCCATGGTAAATTCTCTCTGATTGATTTGGCCGGAAATGAAAGGGGCGCCGATACCTCGAGTGCGGACAGACAAACGCGGCTCGAAGGTGCTGAGATAAACAAGAGTTTGTTAGCACTAAAGGTAAGTTTTTATAAATGATTGGGGTCCTAAAGATGTTTGAGACCCTCATCCTGCAATGTTTAATAAGTGATGGAGAGAAGTAAGAGAAGGAAGGATGCACTGTAACGGGATGATGGATGGTTTCTGGCTAATATGCAAAAATAATAATAGCCATTAAAGGGGTTTTACCAAGTATCCACAGAATGGGGTATAGCAGTCTGATTGGGGAGGGTCCCACTGCCTTCACCCCTGTTTATGAGGACAGAGGACTCGTTCACATAAATTGAATGACGTTGCAGGTTTAGAATGAGTCTTGCTTCTCAATTGAGGAAGGGGTCCTGGCGCAGGAGGAAGGGGCACTCCGTAAAAAAAACCTGTAAAATATAGGACATAACCTATGTTTTGCAGGGCAGAGACCTGGATAGTTTAGTGGGGTGAGACACTGCTCACCGCACTGTGACCGGACGCCATAGACTTCTATGGGGGCTGTGATGCTTGCTGTCTATGGGTGTACCGGAGATATCACAGCCCTGTGCTCCTCCATTTCCAACTTGGTACAACCCCTTTAAGTTTATTAATCATGTATTATTGTTTCACCCTAGAAAGTATAATGAGTAAAAACTTGTGATGGCTTAATGCCCTGCTAAGCCTGTTCTGCTTAATGTTACAGGAATGCATCCGCGCCCTTGGTCGGAATAAGCCTCATACGCCATTCAGGGCTAGTAAGCTGACGCAAGTTTTGCGGGACTCTTTTATCGGTGAAAACTCTCGTACCTGTATGGTAAGTCTTAACTCTTTGTTTGCACTAGAACTATTTTGTGGACTCTGGAACTGTCTTTTTATAAGGGAAATGGTTTTTAATGATCTGCACCATTTCTCGTAGATTGTAAGCTCTTGTGAGCAGGGCCATGACTCCTTACTGTTTCCTCTGACTATGTAATTACTATTTAATGTCTTTATTTCCCAGGGGGGCATATACAGACAAAATAAAGATTTAATATTGCTATTATACACCCTTGTGGGGTGAACTGGGAGCTGACAGACTTATACAATAGTGAAGCTTTATTTATGTGTAGCCAAAAATCTAAACTTTCTCTTGTACATTTACTTGTAGATTGCAACTATTTCTCCTGGAATGGCATCTTGTGAGAATACCTTAAACACCTTAAGATATGCAAACAGGTAACACTTTTTTTTAATTGTCTAATTTGTGTTTTTAATAGATCTGTGTTGCATAGACTCTGACCTGTTTTTTGTACATTGTTGGTTCCTATAAAACTGCTTTGAGGATGAGAATAGATAACTCTCCTAGTGTACTCCACAGTGGGCACTGCCTTTGTGTTAGCACTGCTGCTTATTTCACAGGCTGAGACCAGCTACAGACAAATGTGTTCATCATGTGTGAAAGGACCCCTATGTTTCTATGATCCTATGGATGGCACGTACTACACAGGACGAGAATCCTTGCATCATTCAGAAATATGATTTGAGGATTCTTTGGTCTGCCAGTCGAACAGCAGCCCCGGCAATGTAATTCTTATACCAGTGCTGCAGTTCATCTGACAAACTGAGAGTCCTTGCATCATATTTCCTTTATACTGCAAGGTGACCTGCAATGTGTGGAGTCCCTTTTGACCTGACCAACATATGGATCCCTTCCCAGGGGCTGAACACCTTCGTCTGCAGCAGACCTTAGAGGTGTTGTCCAGGAAATAAAATTTTTTATGTTCCTGGCGGCTCGGTTGTGGTCCTGCGTTGATGGTTTCTTTTATCTACCCACACGTGACCATTATAAATCCGCTGTCATTACTGCAGGACAGCAACTAGTAAAAGCCATATTAGTTTTAACATATTATTGCATACCAACATTTATCATGAAATCCTAGACAATCTGTTCTAAATGTGTTGTCGAGTATTAGAAGAAACATGGCTTCTTTCTTCCATTAACACCTGTCCACATGTGATATTGCAGCTGAACTGAACCTCACTCACTTGTATGGATCTCAAGCACAACCTATGACAGATGCGCTGCTGTTTTGGGATAAAAGCAGCCATGTTTTCTAACAGTGAACAGCCCCTTTAATGTATAGATCTCTGTGGCGCCTGATGAACGCCATAACTATATAATCTCGTAGGTTGTTATATTGTCTGGACGTCTTTGATGGAGATGGAGCATTGGACAGTTCTCTGCCATAGTCTGTCCATAGTCGGTCCATAGCAGCATAGATTTTACCCAACACCCAATCCATCACGTGACGGCTAAATCTCTGAATGGCAATTGCCTCTTATCGCATGGACGCCTTGCTCCATCCCAGCTCAGATTTCTGTGACCTCCAGATGTAGCTTCTGTGTATTGTAGTAGTTCTATCTATGTGGTGCTTCTTCTCATGTTGTACTGACTCTCTGCTCTGTCTGTCTGCTAATACGGATAGACGATGCTAAAATCTATTCTGTGCTTCTCAAACTCTGCTTCATCTTCCCGCTATGTCTCGGGCATCCAGGGTAAAGGAATTTGGGATTAGTCCATCGGATATTCCCTTCTCTCAGGGTAGCGGAGGTCGCTCTGATCTCTCTCCTTCCTATGAGTATGACGACTTCTCTCCTACGCTCACCAGGTCTCGCAGCGTTGTGTATACTCCGCAATCTTGTCATGTATATACTGTGGCCTGAGCCATCCGCAACCTCACATTTAATTTATTGCTTATGTTTTCAGTTTATTTGTGTGTTGCATGGTTTTCTAGATTTCCATCATGAGTTGGTAGCATAAGTTTTAGTTTAGGTCATTTCTTTTGTTTTTTGAGTTAATTTTTGACTGTCGGCTTGTAGAGATTTCCTTGTTTATGTATAGGATACATTTGGGTTTCTTACACTTTTTGAAGGGAGGGAACCTGTCACCAACGCACCAATCCATTTTACACCAATATAACATGTGCCAAAAGCCCATTACATGATAAATGGATATGTGCATTTGTCATGTTTGTGGGATGTTTAAATCGGCCAATATCGTCATTATACCAACATACCTGGCCCCCTGCCAAGGTCCCCCTGAAGTCCTGGGGACGGGGATTCAAATTCTAACCATTGACTGCTCCTTCTCCTCTAGCGGTGCCCACACACTGAAACTCCCCTCCATGTGACGTCACGGATGGGCGGCCACTAGGAACCATGACGCCCCTCTGCGACGCTGTATCTTTCCGTCTCTCACTGCTCATGTCAGAGAGATACAGCTCTTCCCACAAGCGCCGGCAATGCATGCAGCAGCGAGCTAACGTCACAGAGGGGGGGCAGCCAGGAATCAGCCGTTCCTCCCATGGTTGCTAGCAGCCGTCCGTCCGTGACGTCACATGGAGGGGAGGTCTCGGTGTGTGGGCATCGCTGAAGGATTAGGAGCAGTCAATGACGATATTAGCTGATGTACACTTGATACAAACATAACAATAGCACAAATGCATTTGTCATGTTATGGGCTTTTGGCATATGTTTTCAGTGTAAAATAGTGCGGTGGTGACAGGTTCCCTTTAAAGGGGATGTCTCGACCGATGGCAACAGGGGTTAGCTGTCCAAGGAAGTTCGGATACCAAAGCATCATGGTGGTATCATGTGTAGCATTATATCCGGCACTCTCCTAGACAGTTCCCAGCGCTGTTTCTGAGACGGCCTCCATGTTTTTCTAATTCTATCCGGCTAATAGCAAAACATAGACAGAATGGTTCTGTAGCAAGGAGATCTCACAGCTGATGTTACACGTTTGGGCTGTTCTTGTGCTCGCCTGTTATTTTCTTGTTGGATTTCTTCCTTGCCAGATGTTCAGTCCTCAGAGTCTAACGATCTGCTTCTCGTTTTTAGAGTGAAAGAACTGACTGTGGACCCGAGTGCCGCGGGAGACCTCCGCCCTGTGTTACATCATGCCCAGAATCAGCTGGACGACCTGGAGTCACTGTGGGGAGTGGGCAGCTCTCCTCAGAGGGACGACCTCAAGCTCTTATGTGAACAAAACGTGGGTGTCACTATAAGCATAACCCCCGCACTCCTAGTGTCGGGTAGGGTTCCCCATACACAAAATCGCCTGTCCAGAGCCATATAATCAGTGTCTGATCAGAGGGACCCCCCCATCTATCATAAAAACACTTTATATTGCTCTGGCTGATCCACTACACCACCTGCAATGAGCACATCTGCTTCATAGAAATGAATGAAACTATCCCTATTCACATGGGGTTTAGGGTTCTCTGGATTGGAGAGGTTTCAGTAGAGGGACCCCAACAAGTTCTGTGCTTAAGAACTCGGAGCTATGAAATCATAGTAAAGCAGGATGGACGCTGCGCTGTGATGGTCCACTAGCTACGGTTATAAAGACTTTATCTTCATGTTCTGTGATCTTCAGGAAGAAGAGGTTTCCCCACAACTGTTCACCTTCCATGAAGCCGTGTCCCAGATGGTGGAGATGGAGGAGCAGGTAGTAGAAGATCACAGAGCTGTGTTCCAGGTAAGACATCTACAGTGTACATGAATGACGCCTGGTAGGAGTTGTAGTTACATGTCACACGTAGGTGTTGACATGTGTAGATGCACTCGAGCATGAGGGTACAACTGCTGTAGAAGGAAAGTTATGGAGCCCCTTCCATATGTATAAGGAGGTCATGTCATGGGCACGTTGGCTTCAGCCCCCCCACCCCACCCTTTGAAATAAAGTGTCTGTCCTTGTCACTACACAGGAATCTATACGATGGCTTGAAGATGAGAAAGTGCTGCTAGAAATGACCGAAGAGGTGGACTATGATGTGGATTCCTACGCTACACAACTCGAAGCAATTCTCGAGCAGAAGATTGACATCCTTACTGAATTACGGGGTATGTACATCGGTCCCTTCATGTATAAGGATAGACCTGCAGTATAAAGCTTTATGGGAGTAACCAGAGATGGACTTCAACTAATTAAAGGGGTTGTCCACTTTCAGCAAATAATTGAAATTGTATAACTTGAGTTATACAGTTTTCCAATATACTTTCCGTATCAGTTACTCGGTTTTCTAGATCTCTGCTTGCTGTCCTTCTATAGAAAGCTTCTATGTTTACTCCCAGCGGCTAGAAATCTGTCCATGGTCATGTGATGTCACACAGGTGCCACGGTCCTGGTTACGCTCTGTGATACTAAGGGCTCTTGCACGTGTGACATCACATGACCATGGACAGATTTCTTGGGCTGCAAATAAGTGATCTGCTTCCCTGATGTCTGTGGCCTGTGAGTCCTCGTCATATGAGGTCATCTCACATGGGGAAATGGTGTACCACACACCACCCAGGCCGGACTAGGACTTGCTGTATCATTTTCAGCCATTTGCATTTGTTCAAAGAAATCTATCATCAAAATCCATCATGGCGTCTTCTTGTAGATCCTGGCACCGCGACACTGGTAATCTTCTTATTATGTGTTATTTATGGACGCGTTCCTTCTGAAATCAACTGTAATAATTATGTTATTGAAGGGCTCTGGAGATGTTACCAGAGCCCCTCTGTAGGAGCACTTGACCCCCCTCCCCCCCTCTGTTTGAGATTACAGGATAACACCCCCCAGAACTTCAGGGTCTTTAGCATAATAAAAAAAAAATTTCTTTATTATTTTCAATATTTAGACATAAGCCTACAAAAACAATCCCCTAATTTTAAAAGTAGATTTTTAGAAGGAAGGAGGCCATGAATAATAAATGTAAGAATATTACCACAGTCACGGTGCCTGGATCTATGAGTAATGTCCCTGGTTTATCATCATGGATTTTGATTGTAGATTTCCTTTAATTCAATGGATATCACACTGAAAAAACCAATGTGCACGAGGCCTGATGTGAACTGTGTCCTTTCTTCCAGACAAAGTGAAATCGTTCCGAGCTGCTTTACAAGAGGAGGAACAAGCCAGCAAGCAAATAAACCCCAAGAGACCACGAGCCCTTTAAGGGAAGGCTCTAATGAAGGATGTGACCCAACCAAGAACGTTCTCCTGTAACATAGCATTATTATTATTATTATTAAACTGTGGCCGTAAGACCCCCCCCTCCGCCCCCCATTACTTGAACCGTTTTATAACGTCGGTGGGAATCTCCTCCTCCTTCACTTGAATGGATATCCGTTTTTTGGGCTAACCACTACAGCGAGCGCCTAGACGAGCTTCAGATCCGAACGGCACAAAACTTATCGGTAGGGACTACGAGGCACTTTGTCCAAAATACACCATTCAATGTCTTATTTTTTTTTTTCTTTATTTTGTTATTTTTTTTTTTTTTTTTAAATAACTTTTTTAAACTGTGTCCGGGAGGGATCCCTCCGTTTTCTCCTCATCCGAGACTCCATCTTGCTGCAGAATGAGATCTGCTGGTCCTCAGCTATTGCATGCTTTGCCTCTTCATCCGTGATTGTACAGGTACAGACATTATGGACCGGCTGTGACGGCTGTGGCCCCCCCCTCCTCCCCCCCAACGTGTTTTTTTCCCCGATGCACAGCCTTAATAAAAGACGAGCGCTCATTGTCGGTGTAAATTGATCACATATCTATTTTTGTTGTAGGATGTGCCATACGGACGTACAGATGTTATACTGTATAATGCAGAGTATGTAGGCCATGGCTGCGTTATTTTTTATTAAAGGGGGTTTCCAGGTTTTGTTTTTTTAACCTTTTCACAGACTCTGAATGAATGGATTTAGGCTACGTAATAAAGTGTACTCGCCTCATAGCGGCTGAGCCGTTATATTCTGTACTTAGTGATTGATATACAGACACGTGACGCCCAACGCATTGTGATACTGAAATTTCCGCTTGAGCTGGGTTGTCGCGGTAAATACGTTTTATTATGTTCTCTAAGCAAATTCAAAAACCTGCACATCCCCTTTAACGGTTCACTGTTGGGTTGAGACTGCTCCACGTTCCATACATACATGTGTTCATTTAATCATTTTGTTGTCTTTTTTTTTTTTGTATTTTTATTACTTTTTTATTTATTTAGGTTTACCTTATTCTCATTTTGAGATCTGTTTCCATTGTTTTCAATAAACTCCATTTTGTTTTCTTGTTTCACTTACCGTCTCTGCTCTGCATTGAATTTTCAGGGTTGACTTGAATGTTCAGCTGCCAACTATTGATCAACCCAGTAATCCAAACATCAACTATGACCAGCATGCTACAAACCTGGATTCCTTGGGGGCTTTATAAGGAGCGTATCATCAGTTTTGACCACACAAAGCTACGCACAGTGTTGGGAGATGTGTAACTGCAAAAAAGAGAACACGCTGTGAGAAATGCATTTATAATCCAGAATTGTAGCTGGACTTGGAGCACTGGGGTGCACCGTTGTGAGAGATATCTTTACTGAACAGTGCACAGCCCCTCCCACTGAGAAACTATTGTAATATTCAAACAAAAACTGCTACATGGTGGAGGGGCTGTGCAGCAGTACTAGTCCAGCTACAATCCTGGAATATAAATGTATTTTTCACAGTACGAACAAACACAACGGTATGATTGCACAGAACCAGCACTGTCTGCATCTTTGTAAGGTCAAAATTGCTGACAGATTCCCTTTTAAAATGGGCAGCACAACATGTAGATGGAAGTTTTGCACCAATATGAAGTTTATTCCCATCTATGACACCTCTTCTGAGAGCAGATGTCACATGAAGCTAAACATTGCAGAAAGAAAGGAGCATTACCTGTGCATATGCCATAAATGTTCTAGGTGACAAATTATCCTAATGGAGGAAATATCGCCAAGAAAAATTCCGAGAATTCTGAAAATAGTAAAATGTTTTACTATTTGCCACTAAGAGGGAGTCAGCTGTACTGTATGGATGCACACAAACTATAGGACCTTTTGATGACTTCATGATTTGGGGAGGGGTCACAGAGCTGGTCTGATGCTATAACTTGTACACAGCTCTGCCCTGCTACAGGTATCTGCAGGACAAGGTCCTGTGTACAGTCTTGTGTTCTTGTCCTGCTTTCAGGAGGACAGGAGAATCTCATTCCTGCCCAATTGTGACATCATCAAAGGTCCTTCTCTCAAAATCATCATCACTCTCCCGCTAGTGGCTAATTACATAATCTTTTGTGAAAAAATATCTAAAAAAAATATCATATCATATCATTTTAAGCCAAAAACCCCCACAGTTTCTGTAATATAGATTAACCCCTGTATTATGTGCCTACCTCTGTGTCCGGGGATGACTGATTCACTATATTTTCTATGAAAGGGGTTGGCCACTTTTCCTCATGTTTTTGTAATGTGTGTGGGGGGGCAGGATATTAGGTAATTTACCAATATACATCTATTAATAGTTCTGCTCCGCTTTCTTGATATGTAAAGTGAAGCACAGGAAACGTTATCTTGCATATCAATAAAGCTGTGCGGAACTATTACTAGAGATCTAATATAATATAATATATATATATATATATATATGTTATAATATATATTGTATATTGGTAAATTGCCTAATAACCTGCCCCCCCACACCTACATTACATAAAACATGGGGTAACGTGGCCAACCCTTTAATAAAGGAATGTATAACAAAGCCTGCCTTCTCCTTACACATTCTGTTCACAGCAGTCAACATTATGGGGCACATTTACTAATGACACTACACAGGCAACTGCACATAGTACAGACTGCAGTGTCCAGGGGGCGCCAGATTCAGGATTTCTGGTGCACGTTCTGCATGAATCTGATGCACTTTTAACATTGGGCGTTGGACACAATTTTGTTGGACTTTGCATGTAAAATCCAGTGCATAGTCACATGTGTCACATGATGGGTAGTGCAGCGGTGCCACAAAAGGGTCACTTGTGGCACAAATGTGGTGCAGACACTTCTTAAATACCTGTGCAAGCAGTTTGCTCCTAAACGATTGTGCAAAGTCCTACAGAAAATTGGTGTAAAACCCTTAGTAAATGTGCCCCATAGAGTTTGATCCTTGGTTCATAGAAGGCCATATAGCAGAGATTTCCTCTGAGGACAATATTGCTTTGCCCTAAAGGGATATCCTCATCCCAGAGCTGCGGAGTACTTTTATGGCATATCCTATATGTGGTGCAGTGCAGAGAAACCCATCCTATATAATGCCACTATTAAAGGTTTTTTTTTTTTTTTTTTTTGCTTTTTTCCAAAAACAGTGCTGCACCTGACTGTGGTTTGTGCTGGTATTGCAGCTCATGTATAGAAATGACTATAGCAAAGTTGCAATACCACGTACTACCTATGGTCACGTGTGGAGCTATTTTTTGGAGTAAAGTGGCCATGGTTTCCAAATACAGGACCCCAACCCCTTTAAAGGAACACTACAGTTGAGGCTGATTTACTGAATGATACCTTGTGCGGTGTCTGAAGGAAGGAGCAGGACTCCAGGTTTGAGGAATACAATAAAATGAGTCCTGCCCCTCCCTTCATTATGCAATGAAGTGACTTTGACTGGAGTGTTCCTTTAAGACTCTGAGCTCTGCCCTTAGCATCCGGTGACAGAGCAGTTTGCGCACATACGTAGGTGAGACTAGTTACTGCCATCCACTGTGCCTGCTTCTCCTGTGACCCCCATCGTGTACAATGCACATTATCACTGTACAGTTCATTTCATGTTTTTTACTTTTATATTAGAAAGCAGTGTGGCCATTAATGAAGTCGCTGACAGAGTGATGGCGCTGCTCCCGTTTTCTTGTCTAGTCTCCATCAGATATAATGTACGCCATGACACCTCGCTAATCATCTGTATATTTCATTATCCACAAGTTCCTTACCGGTGACTACTAAGCGATAGAACGTGTACAGTCACTGCCTTATGTTCCACCTGTTAACTTTTGCCTTTAGCACATGAGTTAACAATAAACAGAACAATGTTGGCAAGAATGGTGCGTCTTCTGGTTCTTACTGGTCTGGAGAATATACACGTTACGTCCAGTATGTTACACGTCACCATGAAACATACATGTATGGTCCAGTATGTTACACGTCACTGAGAACGTACACGTTACACTCCAGTATGTTACACGTTCAGTATGAGAACATACACACGTTACATCCAGTATGTTACATGTCGCTATGAGAATGTACGCGTTAAGTCCAGTATTTTTCAAGTCAGTATGAGAATGTACATGTTACATCTAGTATGTTACACCCGCACTATAAGAACATAACGTTACGTAGCCAGTATGTTACATGTCACTATGAGAACATACAGTGCCTACAATAGTATTCAACCCCTGCAGATTAGCAGTGTTGATCAAAGCAAGTTAGAGCCCTCAACAAGAGCAGGATTTATACAGATGCATAAATCTTACAAACCAAAGAGTTTGTTGCTCAGTTAAATTTTAATAATTTAAAACGTAAAAGATTCATTATTATTCAACCCCTCAAAACCACCAGAATTCTGTTTTGGTTCCCCTAAAGTTTAAGAAGTAGTTAAGGCACAAAGAACACAATGAGCTTCACATGTTTGGATTAATTATCTGTTTTTCCAGCCTTTTCTGACTATTTACGACCCTCCCCAAAATTGTGCAAAACTCATACATGGTCAACATGGAAAGACAAGAGCATTCCAAGGCCATTAGAACAGATCGTGGAGGGTCACAAGGCTGGCAAAGTGTACACAACCGTTTCCAAGGAGTTGGGCCTACCTGTCTCCACTGATGGAGCATCATCCGGAAGTGGAAGCTTATGGAACTACTGTTAGCCTTCCACAGCCTGGACAGCCTTTGAGTTTCCTCCGTGCTGAGGCCAGTTTGTCCGAAGAGTCACGTCTAACCCAAGGACAACCGGAAGGAGCTCCGGGAAGATCTCACTGGCGTGGACATTGGTTTCCGTCAATACCATAAGTAACGTACTCCACCGCAAGGTACCTTTACTTTCAAAGCGTCTTGTCAAGGCTCGTTTACCAGTTTGCTCATGATCTCTTGGAGGACTAGTTTAAGGTTCTTTGGTCTGATGAGACCAAGACGAGATCTTTGGTGCCAAACCACACACGTGACGTTTGGAGACTGGATGGCACTCGCATCCGACCCCAAGAATACCATCCCTACATCAAGAATGGTGGTGGCAGCATCATGCTGTGGGGGTTGCTGCTTCTTAACCAATGGCATGGATGGTGGTGGGCATGGGCTGGAGTATGGGGCAGTAGGATGAGCTGTGGGTGGTGGGCATGGCCTGTAGTATGGGGCAGCAGGATGAGATGGAGGTGGTGTGTATGGCTGTGCCAGGGATGGCTGCAGTGATAGACGCCTTGGACTGGCTGAACCGTAGGATTTGGGACCTTAAAGACATAGTTTGTCTGTCGCCTGGTATTGCTCCTTGGAATGGGCTGAATTGGTGTGCCTGCCTGGCACAGTCTGGCGTGCGGGTATCCGCCTGCACTGTTGGCAAGTATAGGCCTACCTAGTATTGTGAAAGGTCCTTGTGGGGGTCCATGTTGGTTCCTTGTGATCTATATGTAAAATGCCAGTGATGGTTGAGGCTTGTGCGTGGCACGAGAACGTGGTGCCCTGGTACCCCTCTACATGACTGATTACTAAAGGCTGCAGCTGTGGCTCATGGAACCTGCAGGTGGCCGTCATATGATGATGATATCGCCGTCCTATCAGCATCTGTTTAACCCTTTATGATCAGGACATAACTGATTTCATATGATCGGGGCAATGATGTGGGGGGTCACAGCCGGGCGAGCTGCTAGGTGTATGTTGTGGTGTCACCTTCCCTAGCAACCGGCGTGGGGCTGAATAATGGCCCGGCTGACAGACAGGCTCCACCTGGGAGCTGGCGCTGGATGCAGCAGCTCAGATTTCATTAACCCTTTATGATGAGCGTCTTTTGTCTCGTGGACATTATTCATCACGTCGCTCGGTATCTCGGTGCTGCTGTCTCGTTTCGCAGTCAGAGCACATGCCAGCACGTCGCTGTCCATGCCCCAAACAGCCGCCTCGGTTAACTCCGTGTGACCCGGAAGGGTCTGTGTTGCTGTCTATGCACAGTCTGTGCACCTCCCCTGTGCTTTGATCCTCCACGCTGGATAAGAAATCCTTGCTATGTGCACATGCGGTGGATTTGCAGTTGCAGCACGTTGCGGTGACACATTCCGCCCTCCCGTCCGAATGTTTTAGGTTATCATTGCCACAGTAACGCGGATCACTACAATGAATGACTTAATTGTGTCAGGCGCTGGCTGTGGATGTTGCTGGTGGGTTTGAATGGGCTTGGCAGCTGCAGAATTTATCGTCTGCTCTTGGGCCTAGGATTTTGTGGGTGCAGATTTAGTGCATTAACCCCTGATGGAACTGCGTTCTATTCCTGGAAATTAGCAATACCCAAAGCAGTACCCCCCCCTTCTTTTTCTCCCGTCTGGAGTATCCCCCTCCTATCTCCAGTCCGCAGTGAGGGAGCGGAGGTAGATTCTCCTCCACGGGGTGTGCAGTGCACCGCACAACCCTGCCTGCGGATTGGTCAGCGTTTCCTATCATCCTATCGGTGGCACTGCATGTAGTGCCGGGACTTGTTGCTATGGCCAGTCGGAGGGGGTAACGCTTCTGTTGCTAGTTGATGGCTGCTGGGAGCACATGTTTCTCCAGCGCTGTGATGTCTGGGTGCTCACGTGTACTGAATCATCCAGCTGGAAGACGCATTGTACCGTGTCACCGACCTCAAGGTGATGTGCATTTCCTGGGTTATGTCATACGGTGATCTACATGTACACGTCACTTATTAAGGAAGCAGTAAACTCCGGCAACTTTTATTGCACAAGTTTAAAGTTTCTGTTCCTCTGATCTTCTCGTGATGCATTGATTTGTTGGGTGAATGGACAACGCAAGCCTGATTTTCCAGCTTCACGACCCACAACCATCTCATGTGTGTTAGAATTTCCACCATCATTTGACAGCTACTCCTCAAGACACACTCCTATACGTGCATGCTCAGCCAAGTGCTTGTTAAATAAATGGAGAACCAAAGTATCGGCGGGGGAGAGGGGGTTGAGTTCCAACTTGCTTGATGCTTATGATTCCACATGTTTGCCAACAAGAGAACTTCTGATAAAGAATCTTTTGGATTTGTACAATTTTCATCAAATTGTTAAAGGAAATCTGCCATTCAAGACAAGAATGATAAATCAGGGACATTACTCATAGATCCAGGCACCGTGACACTGGTAATCTTCTTATTTGTTATCCATGGCCTATTTTCTTTTAAAATTATGCTAATAAGTCAGGGGCTCTGGGGGGTTGTTATGAGAACCCTTCCCTTTTGAGGAGGCTGCACAAACCACCCCCCCCCCCCCCCCCCCCTCTGCTGCCTCAGCAATTTTTTAACACTTCCTCTTCTTCCACTCATACAGTGCAAGGTGGAAGTGCTCCTGCACAGTGTAATAGCCTGAGAAGCTGCAGCATGCAGGGGCTCTGCTAAAGCCCCAGAGCGCTTCTGGCTTATTGGCATGATTTTAGAAGGAAGTAGCCCATGGATAACAAAAACAATGTTGGCAAGAATGGTGCGTCTTCTGGTTCTTACTGGTCTGGCAGGTCTGGAAAATATACACATTACGTCCAGTATGTTACACGTCACCATGAAAACATACACGTTATGTCCAGTATGTTACACGTCACTGAGAACGTACACGTTACATTCAGTATGTTAAACTTCAGTATGAGAACACACACACACACACACGTTACATCCAGTATGTTATACATCACTATGAGAATGTACGCGTTAAGTCCAGTATTTTTCACGTCAGTATGAGAATGTACACGTTACATCTAGTATGTTACACGTCACAATGAGAACATACACGTTACGTCCAGTATGTTACATGTCACTATGAGAACATACAGTGCCTACAAGTAGTATTCAACCCCCTGCAGATTTAGCAGGTTTGATCAGAAGCAAGTTAGAGCCTTCAAACAAGAGCAGGATTTATTAACAGATGCATAAATCTTACAAACCAAGAAGTTATGTTGCTCAGTTAAATTTTAAAACAATGTTGGCAAGAATGGTGCGTCTTCTGGTTCTTACTGGTCTGGAGAATATACACGTTACGTCCAGTATGTTACACGTCACCATGAAAACATACATGTTATGTCCAGTATGTTACACGTCACTGAGAACGTACACGTTACATCCAGTATGTTACACGTCAGTATGAGAACATACACACGTTACATCCAGTATGTTACATGTCGCTATGAGAACGTACGGGGCCTACAAGTAGTATTCAACCCCCTGCAGATTTAGCAGGTTTGATCAGAAGCAAGTTAGAGCCCTCAAACAAGAGCAGGATTTATTAACAGATGCATAAATCTTACAAACCAAGAAGTTATGTTGCTCAGTTAAATTTTAATAAATTTTAAACGTAAAAGTATGGGTCAATTATTATTCAACCCCTCAAACCACCAGAATTCTGTTTGGTTCCCCTAAAGTATTAAGAAGTAGTTAAGGCACAAAGAACAATGAGCTTCACATGTTTGGATTGGTCCGCATCCATGGGAAGATGGATAGCACAGCGTACTTGGAGATTTTGGCCAAGAACCCACACTTATATGTTTAAAATTTATTAAAATATAACGGAGCAACATAACTTTTTGGTTTGTAAGATTTATGCATCTTTTAATAAATCCTGCTCTTGTTTGAAGGCTCTAACTTATTTGCTTCTTATCAAACCTGCTAAATCTGCAGGGGGTTGAATACTACTTGTAGGCACTGTACATGTTACGTCCAGTATGTTACACGTCACTATGTGAACCAAAAAGTGGCAATTATTTGGGTGATCATCTCGAGGTTTCACAGCATCACTATCTTTGTCTCTTTAGTACCTAGACATATGCTTCTTGTGTTATACTAATAATTTTGGGGGAGAAGGTAAAACTCAAGTTACCCATTGAAACCAATCGGAGCTCAGCTTTAATTTTATAAACATCTATGGGAAAATGAAAGCTGAGCACTGATTGGTTGTCATGGAAAACTAGAACAGTTCTGCTCTCAGACATTTCTGATAAATCTTCCCTTTCACATCAGGCTCGCGGTTCTGTTAAGCTACAGAGCCAAAGTTACCGGCAGTTAAATGTGCTTGTTTTAAGAATGGCTAAAATTTATGCAAATATGTCAGGGGGGCATGCGATTGGAAACCACCCACACTAGCGCTGTTTCTATTGTTTTCATACAAGACACAACAGGGGTCTGGTTACCGATCGCTTCATATTCTTGGGACTGTGTGGTGGACAGAATTCCCTGTCTATCGGCATCCCCTACACTGTAACAGTTTGGCGCTGCTGTCCCACAGGGACTCCTTGTATCGTATGTCACAATGATGCTGGGAGTCCCATTCTCTGCACTGTGGTCGGTTTGCTTCATAGGACAATGCACAGTCAGGGATTCACAGACCAACCATGTTAGAGTGAAATGTCCTAAATTTGTTAATTATGGGTAATTTATCATTGTTTTGTCTACATTTGGAGCAGTTGTGGTAGAAATACTGTTTTGCGACTTCCCATTACACCAAATGAACATAGGACAGTGCAAAGTCACTTTGACGTAGGCCCTGCTTTACCAAACTCATTATGTCTGATGGCAGCCCATGGCAACCAATCAGAGCTCAGCTTTCACTTTCCCACAGCTGAATATAAAATTAAAGCTGAGCTCTGATTGGTTTCCATGGGTAACTACAACAATTTTACCTCAGAAAACTCTGATAAATCTCACCCATTAATAATTGCATTAACTAGTTTTCACAATAGGACTGCATTCAACTTCCCATTTAGACGGAAATTGACACCAGTATGTTTTGCGACTGAGGTTTTTGTAAGACTCTTTGAGGCCGCCTTATAATAAATTACTCCCACTATGTTTAAAGGGGTTGTCCGATGTTTGAAATACATGACTGCTTTGTTCCAAAAGCAGCGCCACACTTTATCATGGGTAGTATCTAGTATTGCAGCTAAGCTCCATTCATTTCTATAAGCGGAGCTGCAATACCAATACCACAAGAAAGCAGCCTTGTTTTACCACCCCTTTAACAAAGACATGAACCGAATTATCTCAGTCAGTGTGAATGGTTTTTGGAAAGCAGGGAGTTATGATTAAACCAGAAAACAAATGGCTGAAAAGAGGTTAATGAACACACAAATAAGAAAAAAAAAAGCATTTCTAAAAAGTTTTATTCCATCCATGGCACAAATGGTTAAATAACTTGTCCCACAGCAGATAGGACATCATCTACAAAGAAATCACCAAAAATGTAGATTATTTTTTTACCCAGCACACAAAGTATGTGTAGAAGTGGAGATTCATTTAGCATTATATATGACAAGTACATAGAGCGAGGCTGTACAAGGCGCCACATACTTGTCTCCTAATATAGAAGTAAAATGTAAGCTCTATGTACAAGAGAAACCAGGTCAGACTCCATTACACACGACCACCCCGTGACTGACCTCCAACCTTTTATAATATTTTAATATTCTATTAACAGTCGGGATTAAATAAAGTTCTCCATACACAGCGCCACACTTGTGCATAGGTCATATGAGGTATTGCATCTCTTCGCCAACACACAGACAGGTGTGACACTTGTTCCCAGTAGGGGAACTGTATAAAAATTTTTTAAGAGAAGTGGATTCCTTCTACATTAAATCCGTGAAGTAACCTGTGGAAAGAAAACAGATATATTAGATACATGTGTAGAGGAAATCTACCATCAGAAACCACCATGAAAAAGCATAGAAACTTACTCAGATGCAGGCCCCATGATTGTGACAATCTTCTTATATTTGTTATCCATGACCTCCTTTCTTCTAAAATCAACTTTTAAAATTATACTAATGAAACAGAAGGGCTCCTGGGGTGTTACCAGAGCTCCTCTATGCTTCAGCTTCACAGGCTGTTACACTTCTCCTCTCCCTGCTCCTTCAGCACTTCCCCCTCCCTTTTATCTCAAGGTGGGAGAAGCACTGGGGCACATTTACTTACCCAGTCACCAGAATTCACAGAAAGTGCATTGTCCGACTATAATGGACTGTGCCGCGATTCACTAAGATCTTGCACCCGATATCATGAATGTGTCTCCTCCCCGCTCAGATCCGACAGAGTTCACCATCTTTTTTGTGGTGCATCTTTAACCATCTGACGGCATGCCCCATAATTTTTGTCGCATGAAAGCCAACTCAGCTGTGCCAAAAAAAGACCGCTTGCGCCACATTTGCAGTGCACACACTTCTTAAATAACCGCGCAAGCAGTTTTAGTCCTGAAAAAAGTGAACACTCCAACAAAAGTGCATAGTGCGACCCTTAGTAAATGAGCCCCACTATAGCCTTTGAGTCTAAAGCATGGAGGGGCTCTGGTAAAATCCCCCCGAGCCTGAAGGGAATGTTCCAAAGCCCTTCGTGCTCTGGCTTCACAAGCTGTTACACTGTGCAGGCGCACATCTCAGTCTCATCCTCCCCCCTACACTTCCTGTAATCTTGGCAACAGTGAGCACACATTTGGAGAGGGAAGGTGCTCCTTCAGAATGAAAGCCTGCGAAGCTACAGCACGGAGGGGCTCTGGTAACCCCCAGAGCTGTTATGGCTCAATAGCATAATTTTAAAAGTTAATTTTAGAGGGAAGGAGGCCATGGATAACAAATATGAGTAAGTGTCCCTGGTTTCTCATGATGGATTTTGATGATAGATTTCCTTTAAAAACTAAATTTTGAGATCCAAATACTTAAAGGTCAAGGGTTGTCACCTGATAAAGTCGTCGATGTCCATAGAACGGGCTCGCTTTTCTGTAAATTCAAGGTCTGTGAGGATCTTCTCAATCTTCTCGGCTATGCTGAAGTTTTCAGGAATTTCCTTGGAAATAAAGGGATAGAGTGAGATAAGTTTTACACAGATTTTAGACAACTGTAACAACTAGGCCAAGAAAAACGGGTGTGGCAACAACATTTATGCAAATTAATTCACATTTTTGTTGTGTACACAAGATATATAGGTAAAGTTAGTGTGACGAGGCGTGACGGCCACCAAGGAAGACCTTGTACATGTAACTTACAATGTTGTGGAGGGAGCAGTGGATCCGGTAATTCTTTTCCAACAACAGCTGGACTGCATTGGATCTGCAAAAAATGTGCATCCATTATAGGTAAATATATGACATATTATTCAGGAGGGAGCAAATAGGATATAAAACACGTCTTTAACCCTTGACACCTCTTTCCTTCTATACTGTAAATACTAAGACTAAATAACCTGTAACATAGATGATGCATGGATGAAAGTCTATATCACCTTAATTCGGGAAGCAAGACTCCACCCTACGTAGACTTTGACAATTAAGGACACCATAGCAGGCGTGTGTGAATACTGATGCTCCACTAGGGAATTTGGGGAAATATGCAAATATGTTTTCCAGCATGGGACAAGGAAAACTTTTAAGGATTCCCCACTTAACATCAAGCATTATGTACCTTATTATGCATAGTGTAGCCTTTAGGTCTGCTGCCCCCTCTCATGTTCACAAGGAGGTCACTGTCAGTCAGGGTGAATGGGAAGTGTCAAGCAGTGAAACTGGACAAGATGGGCGCTTACGATTTTTCCAGAAATGCTACTTACATTGCTCCTTGAACGCATTGCTCCTTGAACGCAGCTTTATTTTACATGGGACTGCTAGAGGCAACTAAGTAACTGGACCGTTCTATTCATGACAATGGTGGTTACTTGTATCACATATGATCATTGGCAGCATTCGGACCCTCAATATCTACATTCTTTTTACCGGAGGGGGGGGGGGCCTATTTAGTTTCTTTTACAAGGTTGAGCGAATCGCTGACTTACTTAAATGCTGCTGAAAGGGTCTTGTTTTTTCTTATAAATGCAATTCGCACCAGACCGTCCCATTCCTAGAAAGATGAGTAACAATGTCAGGCAAGGCAAAAGTTACAGGAGGGAATTTATTGTGTGCTGGTGTATGATGCAAACAATGCCCTCCCCGTCCCTTACATCAGATACATTAAGATGCTTATATCCATCAGGCAACTGCACCGCCAGGCAAATTTAGTTTTGCATAAAAACCTTCGAACATTCAGTGGTAAATGGCTTTAGTGAGTGCGCAAGCACGGGGCAGGAGCACTTGCGCCGGCCACAAGTTATTTCAATTTCTTGCATTGAGCAAGAATATGCGATTATTTCCCAGCCTCTACATAAAAAAACTGGCATAAATATCCCCCAGCGGGTAAGACCAAGTGCAGTCCACATGGACGAGGGAAATCGACATTAACCGTATAAGTCATTAACACCTATGGAGCCTGGAGCCCCTCATGCTCATTTGCATACAGTATTTCATCCTGGTGGTAGATGCCCGTTATCTGTCATCTCCAGGATTATGGTCTTCTTTAACGTTGATGTGATGAAGCGTTTTAAAAAGCCAGACGCAATGTCAACTACTTACATAACCGGAGGCGATGTCACGTGAGAGGCGTCTGGCTTCGTAGACGATTTTTTTAAAACTTTTTTTTTTTTTTTTTTTTAACAAAGTGGTAGTTTACTTTGCAGATCGCTAGTAAAACTAAGAATAGCGCTTTCGAGCCGCCTGCACGCTGATGCAGGATCTTATTTTGCGTGCTCTGTATTATATCCAAGCCCTTCCCGAGAACCAGGGATGCTACTCACGTCGGCTCTCAGGAACTATTATAGTAATCTATAGTAAAGTATACTTGGACCCCCTACAATAAACTACAAAACTTCCCACAATGCAGACAGCATAACATCACATTCTTATCCATCGTACCTGGAAGTTAATGGGAGGAGGAGGATTTTTCGGTTCTATTCTAACAACGCTGGATTCCACTTTCGGGGGTGGCCTAAAGTTGTTCTTTCCAACCTGTAATAGAATCATCAGGGGCACAGGTCATTAATCACATGAAGTAACCTACATCAAGTAAAGCTGCAAAGAAGATCGCACAGATTCAGACAAGTCAGGAATGTAGTGAAGTTCAAGCTCTAAGACTCAGCAATAAATTATAATAATAATTCTTTGTTTATATAGCGCACACAGATTACGCAGCGCTGCACAAAGCATGTCACATCGGTCCCTGTCCCCATGGGGCGGAGAAAACCGGAGGAAACCCATGTAAACAAGGAGAGAACATACAAACTCTTTGCAGATGTTGACCTGGGTGGGATTCAAACCCAGGACCTCAGCACTGCAAGGCAGAAGAGCTACCCACTCATCCACCGTGCCGCCCATTGCACTTGTTTGATTATCACAGGAGACTGATCAGCCCAAGTGGCAAAGCGCTTAATGCAGGAGAGGGCATCTACCCGCAGATATATTGAAGATAGACTCCTACAAGAATAGAATGTATGTATCAGGACAGGTGAATCTATCAGCCATTTTTATAGAATTAGCTTATTACCCAAATCCAAATCTTGGAAACAGAGACAGCAGTACTTATACAACCTGGCCTTTTTTTCCATTTAAATTTTTCACTCCCCACCTTCAAAAATTTATAACTTTTTAATTTTTACACATCAAGAGCTCTGTGATGACTTATTTTCTGCATAACAAATTACACTTCATAGCGATGGTATTGAATATTCCATGGCGTGTACTGGGAATTCCAAATGCAGTGAAAATGGTGAAAAAACGCACATGCGTCGTTTTCTTGTGGGCTTGGATTTTACGGCTTTCACAGTTTGCCCCAAATGACATGTCTACTTTATTCTTTGGGTCGGTACGATCATGGGGATACCAGATTTATATAGGTTTTATAAATGTTTTCATACATTTACAAAAATTAAAACCTCCTGTACAAAATGTTTTTTTTTTTTAATTTTGCCATCTTCTGGCACTAAAAACTTTTTTATACTTTGGTGTACGGAGCTGTGGTTGGTGTCATTTTGTGCTACTTTTCATGACATTTTCAATGCTACCATTTTTAGGACTGTACGACCTTTAAATTGCTTTTTATTTGATTTTTTATATTTTTCAAAATGGCTAAAAAGTGCCAATTTTCGACTTTGGGCGCTATTTTCCGTTACTGGGTTAAACAAAGTGAAAAACCGCTATTATATTTTGATAGATCTGGCATTTTCGGACGCAGCGATATCTAATGTGGTTATGATTTTTACTGTTTATTTTTATATCAATTCTAGGAAAAGATTTGAATTTTTTTGGTTTTTTTTTAATTACAATTTTTTGAAACTTTGTTTAATTTTTTTTTTTTTTACTATATTTCAGACTCCGTAGGGTACTTTATCCCTAGGTTTCCTGATCCTACAGTATGGCAGTAAATGGGGATTTTCCATCTCATTCATTAAAATGTGCAAATCATGGCGACCGATCAACGCTCCCCGATGACGCATGGATAATAACCGCTCCTTGGTCATGTGATGCCACACAGACCAGATGCACCAGGTATAAAACGAGTCGTGCACCTGTGAGACATCACATGACCAGGTATATAACGAGTCGTGCACCTGTGAGACATCACATGGCCAGGGACTAGTTTCTCTCCACAGGAAGCCTAAATAGAAGTTTCCTATAGAAGAACAGAAAGCAGAGCTCTAGAAAGCATAAGGAATAGCCTTACCTTCATGAGGTGGTCTACACGGGCCAGCAGCTGGGTGTTAATGGACAGGCGGCAGTACAGCTTGTCTCCAGGCTTGGCCACCAGCCGCATGGCAAACTCTCTCTGGAACATGAGCACTGCACATCTACAATAGAGAGACAAGTCTCATCAGTGCCGGATCCCGAGCTACACCCCACAGGCACATCCGGCACCGGATAAGAAAGATCTACATATTATTAAAGATCCCACCTGAAGAACGGTCTGTGGAGAAGCAGCTTGAAGACAAAGGGAGAGGAGATCTACGGAAGGAGAAAGGATCACAGTTACATACAGACTGGTTAGAGATATCAGCCCTACATCTGGATGGAGACAGGCGGCTGCTGTACCTGATAGGGCAAGTTGGCAACACAGAGGTCAAAAAACGGCAACTCAGACTTTAACACATCACCGACCATGACCTGAAGTTTACTGGCTAAAGGCCTGGAAGATAAGAATACAGAGAATACATCACATCTATGGGAAATACGACTCTGCACCCCTGGGTCAGCGATGGCAACTCTGAACCCAAAACCGACTTATCACAGTGCCAACACAATTTATGGACTTATTAACTTATTCCCTATTCTACCAATACGGACACCAATACCACTGAAAGATGGAGAGGAAATTATGATTATCATTGTAGCTTCCATCTAGTCCTCTCATGTGACCTCTGTGCTGGGGCAATGTCTAGTGTGCCCATAGAAAGTCGCACAGGTTCACCACCATTGGCCTAAAATATAGTCATACTACAATGCGAGGAATTTGGCAAAACTTCCAAATTCTCTCATCATTTTTAGCCCCACTGTAAGTGTTGCAGTTTCAGCACAGGTTACACGACATACAGGTTTTATACTTCATGAGGATATAATCACACAGAATAAAGAATACAACAAAATTGAAGTGATAACACATGCCAATCTACTCTTATACAGTGTATTGATCATTGATAACTACATACAATCTATTTTGGGGGAGAAATGATCATATATCGCATCATTGCAGAAGTTGCATTCAACACGAGCATCAAGGAAATCATTACCACTAGCAGAACGCGCCATCTAGTGGCTACATGAAAAATTGCTAAAAATCTTTCTGATTATGGAATTTATACAAGGAGAAATATGGAACAATTTTTTTTTTTTTACTTTACATTTTTCTATTTTCAAATAATAACAAAAAAAAAAAAACCCACCACATTAGAATAAGTGTTACAAACAAAATGTTGTGATTACGGTATCGAAGGGTCCATTTCCTAAAAATTTCTAGCAGCAAAAACTGAGCCAAAATATTTTTTTGTACCTCGCTGCACGCCAAATCGACAGCTCCACTTGATTCTGGCTATAATACCCATCAAATAACCTTCTCTAATTCACCTATTGCCAATACAGAGGACCCTCACTCCCATTGTTCCATATGAAGACAAGACCCTATACACAATATAGTTTGTAATAGCACAATTTTGGGATTTATATACCCTACTGGTGAACATTTACTAAACCCTTCTGTGCAGCAAAAAAGCAAAACAAAAAAAAAAAAACCTGACTTTTTTTCTCTTGGTCAATACACAGTTTTTTTTTTTTTTTTTAATAACCTTCCTTTGCCTAATGAAATACTTTTGGTGAGATAACTTTTTGCATCGCCGCCGCCGTACAAGCATGGCTTTTTTTGTGCAAAAAAGAGACCTGTGTATTTTAAATGTCAATTGGGGAACTGCATTTCTTTTGTTTGTTTTTTTAGAAAAACATGGATGCGATTTTTTGTTGATTTAAAGGGGGGGGGGGGTGGATAATTCATTTCCTATATAAACTTTTTTTTTTTTTTTTTTTTTATATATAACATTGGCCTACAAGAGGACACCAACATGAGATCACTTGAGCTCTTATATAACGCACAGCAATATGTGCATTTTATGTTCTGGCCTAATACATTAAACCAGACAGCGACTTGCAACACCAACGGCGGATCATTGCTACGGGGTGTCAATGGGCGACAAAGGGAGCTCGCTTCCTCTTATATACCACGGTCCTTGTTTGACCATAGTGTCTATAGAGTTACATACCCCAGAGCTTTTCCAGTTCTGGGGATTAGTGTCAGCGCTGATAACATAACCCGGTGCCGACACAAGCAGGACACTACAGTAGGATCAGCAATCTTCTTCTGGTGCAGCACTGTACAAAAGGTATTGTATCAGAAGAGGTACACGAAATGACCAACGTAAATAGTCAATACGGCGGTCATTAGGAGGTTAAAGGGACACAGATCAACATTCAACCCCTTAAAAGGAAACCTAACACTTCCGATGGAGGTTATAAGCTGCAAATGCCGTGCACCAGCTCAGGGTGAGCTGTTGCCAGCGCTTATTTTCGTTATGTTTTTAAATAGATGTAAAGCGTTTAAACGCTTTTGTAATTTTTATATACAAGTACCTTCACCGCACCATGGTCTGCGCGGCCACTTCCTATTCAGGCGCACGAAGTGGTGGCGCACACGGAGCGCAGAGCGCGGACCACGATGCGGTGAAGCTACTTGTATATAAAGATTACTAAAGCGTTTAAACGCTTTACATCTGTTTAAAAACATAGCGAAAATAAGCTGGTGCACGGCATTTGCAGCTTTTAACCACCATCGGAAGTGGTAAGTTTCCTTTAAAGAGACATTCCCCATCTGCTCAAAATCTACATTGATTCTAATACACTGTGCTGATATGCCCCAGCACAGTGCTACAAGTCAGGGGTCGGTATACTCACGTGCACTGGACTCTCTTATGAAGCTCAGCAACAAGTCGTGTATCAATTTCACAAGCAACAACCTGGTAGAAATAATATATTGGAATATTAAATGCTATTTTTATATTCATACATCACTTACACTTATTTGGGGCAGCTGCAGCCCCTCTCATCCAGATCCCCACCCTCTGGGCATATGCATTGAGAAGGCAGTGGAGGGAGGGGGATGATGTGGAGTGGTGGTAAAATGTACGAGAAGACAAAAGCTGCTGCAGCTGCATTTGCTCCCATGATAATTGTAAACGTTTTCAGTGTCTGACAATAACTGTATAAATTAAATATGGGAAGAAGGAGAGACACAAACTGTGGAAAGTAGAAGCTACTTGTGATATCAGATGTATATTCCAGGAGCACAACAATCTTACCCTTTTTGCTTTCTCCAATAACTTGACGGTCATGTTACCTGTGCCAGGACCAACCTCCAGCACGATATCTGTAGGTCGTATGGCTGCCTGAAATAGAGTTATGATACAGCAGTCATCATCCATATACTAACTGTACCATAGCACCACACATATAGGGTCATGACTCCGACATCATGTCATCTATACATCACTTGTACACGACATGCATGTCACTTACCTTATCAATGATGCTGTTCACAATGAGGGGGTTCTTCAGGATATGCTGCCCAATAGCAGTTTTAAACATAATCCCTATAAAATAGAACAAGCTTAATATAGAACTATATTAGAACCCTACCCCACAAGTCGACAATAGGTGAAGCTGGAAATTAAATTAAAAATGTGATAGAATTGACTATATAAAACCAAGATTTGCGTAATTTAATTTACACATTTCTATGCCTTCCACTGTGCGGTCCAAATGACACGTCCCTGTTATTCTTTAGGTCAGTACAATGATGAGATACCACATTTGTATAGCTTTTGCCATGTCCTTCTTTAACTGCTATATTCTGACACCTGTAACTCTCTGATTCTTCATAGCACAGAGCTGTGCGGGGAGTAATTTTTTGTGGGGCAAGCTGACGTTTCATTGATACCATTTTATGGTATTTTACGGCCCCGTTTCTGCACCATCAAGCAGCTGATCCGTGGTCGGACAGGTTTTCTCTGAGACATTATTAACTAATTCCTAGCCAAAGAGTTACTGGTATCTGAAATATTGTTTGTAAACAAATAGTTCAGGAGAATATTAGAAATTATGTAATATCTCATCAGCCCTCTCCTGCCTGCTAAACGATTTAGATGTGTGTTCAGTGAGGAAAAGAGGATTATCCTCACTATCCTCTGTGGCAGCAGTAAAATAATTAACTAGACAGCTGTGTGCAACCAGTTTGGGTCGGGTCCCTACACAGTTTGACATCGTCCAATCACTGCTGACAGATTATGTAGGAAAAAAATGCCTTGGTAAATGGTAAGATCCAATCATCAATTTATTACTACATTTTCAGTAGGTATATCAGAATATAATAAACACCAAGCTAGAAGATTCTCCAGAAATTGTATTTACGAAAAACAGATTATTCAAGAGAGATGAGAAAAACTCTTTAAAATGACCCTGTAGGTTGTATCCTTTCTGGAGAAGGAAACAGGAGAAGGTAGGACTGCAGGATCGGACTACACACAGAGTTGGTATGTAGTCTGTGACCATGGTGACACCTTAGCCTGTTTACACAAATGAGTATTGTTTTTTTTTTTGAAGAACTACCACCTCCTTGACTATGTCAGTCTATATTTTGTACTTTGTGACTTTAAATATGCAAAATCTCACAGTAACATTTCAGTATCTGGAAGGGGGTGTCTACAAATTTGTGAATATTTTTGTGGATCTGGTAACCCGCAATTCATGTGTTTATTACAAGTTGTCAGTGCGATGTCTTCTACTATAATGAAAGTTGTCAGTTATAATAACATCACACTATGTTATATTCCTATAGATGTTAACAGTCTATGGAGCTGACAACCAGTGACACGCAGTATCAGTGACAACCACATAGACACTGGGTAGTCAGACACGACGATCACAGATGTCAGTGTTATCTGCTATAGCTCACCCTGGCCCTTGATCTCCTGGTGTTTACGACTCTTCTTCTCAGATTTGACTTTCGGCATCTTGATCTCTTTTTCCCAGCGCAAACACACAAACAACGTGGTCAACTTCTCCTCCGGCGCCCAGCAGTGACGTCACCAGACACGGCCACTCTCGCCCGAGGCATGCTGGGAAGTGTAGTCCTCATCTCGCGGAGTGACTTTTCTATAAGAAGTATATTGCAGTCAATACCCAGAGTAACAGGTCAGGATGAGAGACAATGCCGGTCTGTGTGGTCCTGGCAGGGATACTGGGGGTATAGGCGCTGATATGGGATACAGCAGCCATCAGCTGTGAGGACACAGACTCACTCTCGCGATACTCGCTGTTCTCGCGTGGCTGGCAGCCTACACTGGCGCACGCCGGGAGCAGGGAGGTGAGTGAGAGCTACCTGGGAGCAGGACACACTGCTATAGCCCTGTACTTATCCTAGCCTCCAGTCACACTGGCCTGCTGTAGGAGAGACCCGAGGCTATACTGCCAGCTGTACCCGCCTAGTGTTGCCAGCCACATTCTACTTGTGGCATATAGGGGCGAATTCACATTCTGCGGATTTACAGTAGACATTTCTGCTACAGTGAATAGGGATTGCAGAAGAAAACTCTTGTACACATGAATAGAACTGATTTTAGCTGCAGAAATAATTGCAATGTGTGAATTCACACCAAGAAGCCATACAATGCTGCAAGAGGCTCCTAATGATGGGGAATGTGGCAGCCATACAACATGCCCCAAGTCACTCCTCATCATCACATGACTAGTACAAGTAGTCGTAGTCAGACAAATGGGAGCCGCCCTCTGATCTATTACTGTAGGCAGATCCTGTAAAATAAAACCGGATACACACAGGAATCCAGAAAAAGATTCAAATGTCCTAGTATATACTTCCTCCTGCCTGGATTTGCCTGTAAAAAATACAGTAAAAGGAACAAGAGAAAGGATCCAGCATCTCAGTTAAAATTAAATTTTTTATTGTAAATTCATTATACAAATCCCCACGTCAGTAGCAAAAAAATCCCTGCAATCATGGAAGTGATACTTTGGAGATACATTTAGAACAAAAATAGTTCTAGAAGCAAGAAAATAACGTGTGTATGTATGTAGCCTTAGGCCGGTTACACACGAATGTGTGCAGCTTGTGTATATGCAGCGTATGGTGGCCCAATCCAAGGGCTGCACACAGAGTAGAGGACGGGAGTCCCTGCATTATATATAAATATATTCTAGGGATGGTCCCTCTGCCGGCCGAACAGCAGTGCCGGAACTAGAATAGCTAATACAGTTCCTCGAAGCGGCAGAGGGAACGTCACTGCACGTCTCCGAGTGTGCAGCCCGTGTGACCGGGGCCACATACGTTTGTGTAACGGGCCCTAATGCGTTTGTTTCAATGTTTTTAAGGGGTATTCCCATCTGGGCATTTACATTTAATTTAATTCATTTGTCATATGTAAACATTTCTTCAATTGGATGTTATTAAAATTAATGTTCCTGTGTGAAGATAATGTCTCATAAATGTAGTCATGTTGTCCCTTAGAAACGAGATTGCTTCCTTGGATACGACCATCTCAGATTTTGGCAGCAGTGGCCAGACATGCGCTATTGAGTCCTGCCTGACCTCCTGGATTCAGCGATCATTACCAGAGGACGGCTGTAGTAACTCCCGGACATTTAATATACAGAAACTTTTTGTTTCTTTATGCAATCACTGGAGCAGAGGTGGCCGTATCCATGGACACAGTCTTGTTTCTAAGGGACCATATCACTACATTTATGAGAAATTATCTTTACACAGGAACATTTTTTTTAATAACATCCAATTGAAGAAATGTTTATATATGGCAGATTAATGAAACTGAATGTGAATGCCCAGACGAGAATACCCCTTTAAGTGCAGAGTATATAGGGTAATCATTTGATCGCTGGTGGGTCGACTGGTTAGATTTTGCAAATCATGAGAGCTGGGATCTGAATTCTCCTAATGAATGGAGTATCGTGTTGTTGACTTATTATGCAAATGGTGGAAATGTTTCTGGTAGTCTTAGGTCTCTTGCCGGCATATTCTCGTACGATCCTAGTTATTCTAGAGCTCTGACTAGTTGACAATCTATACTACTGTGTACTTGTCAGAAATGTTTTTCATGGTCTGATAAAACTCTTCTAAAAAATCGCAGCAAGCACTACTCTGATCCGAGTCTCGTCGGGACTAGGATGTCATTAGGACTACAATGTCATTAGTTTTTCACGCACGTGTTTCAAGGAAGTGTCTCAGTGCTGTAAAAATGAAATGTAAAAATCTGCCACAACTCAGATTACACTAGGACTACAAAACGGATGGTCGGATAGCACTAGGGCTGATATCTGACCAAACTCTGATCAATTTCGTACAATGTGACGGACATATGGCCTAATGGAAATTGAATGGAGCAACAGGACAGATGCTCAACCCACTGATTAGATTGACAAACAAAATGATGCCTACTTTGTGCTACGCACCCTTTTCTTTCCAAAGAATAATGTCTATCAGTCTGTGCCTTCAAGCTGAGGCCAGCTATTCTGTGCTGGAAACATCTGCATTCACTGTCTTGAAACACATCCAGCTCTGCTACATACACAGAGAGAGCTCTGTCACATGACCTCCTCCTCCTCTCCCATGAAACCGACTCAGTAACAAAGTACGGACTCCAGGGCTTATCGGCGCTCAGATAAACTGAGGGGGACAGCAAAGAAACTACTTATTATAGGTAACAAAGATAATAGGCAAACCTGTTTTACATCCCAAGAGCTATTGATTTGTTGAAAAAAAACCTTTCAAGTTACTACTATAAGTAGTAAAAAGCTGTGTCACCTCTAATCAGGAGAAAGATGTGTGTTTTTCTGGTAGGAGCTAAAATTTTAGAAAAGTCCCAGGGTATGATGGGAAAAATAAACCCATGGCCCTTTTTAGGGAGCCAATACATATTTGTTGTTTTAGTGAATTTTATGAAGATCCCTTTTCCGAATCACTTTACCACTAATGTAATAAACCTGCGGAATGTCAGCAGAGGATTCTGCACGGAATGAAGGGATTAATACGCTACATGTAGAGCTAGCCTTACTGGCACACAGCTCTGATCCATAAGACTCAAAGGTGAAGTGTGAATGGGTGTTTCACATAGTTGTAGTTGAGTAGTAACATAGACTCGTGATGATTTCCATTGCTTACACTGAGACTTTTGCTGATTTCTATGTGGTTTTTTTATTGGCAGATTCCTTATGGATCTGGACAGCGCCAGCAGCGTTGTGCTGCAGGTCCTGACGCAGGCGAGCAGCCAAGATTCTACAGTCTTAAAGCCGGCGGAAGAGCAGCTCAAGCAGTGGGAGACCCAGACCGGCTTCTACACCGTTCTATTGGTAAGTTCCACTATCACATGATTCATATACATTTAGTTATCTTCATGATTTCCAATAGAAGAGCATACACCGCATTTGCTTTGTATATACCTTATATACTCGAGTATAAGCCTAGTTTTTCAGCACAAAATTTGCACTCAAAAACCCTAACTCGGCTTATACTCGAGTCAACTAAAAACATAAAGACAAAACTCACCTTTCTGACGTCACCCATGGGTCCTCTTCTGTCTGAGACAGTCTGAGACAGAAGAGGACCTATGGGGGATGTCGGAAAGATGAGTACAGTGTTATTTTTTTTTCCTACTACAGGGGCTGGGCAGGCTGTATGCTACAGGGGTTGGGTAGGCTGTATGCTACAGGGGCTGGCAGACTATATACTGGGAGGCTGTAACCAATGCATTTCCCACCCTCGGCTTATACTCGAGTCAATAGGTTTTCCCAGTTTTTTGTGTTGAAATTAGGGGTCTCGGCTTATACTCGGGTCGGCTTATACTCTAGTATATACGGTAATTACGTTTTTACTTTCATGTAAGTTTGCTGGATCTCTAAATGACACATAGATGTTGTGTTAAAAGGGTTTGCTCAAGATAAAGGGTTCTCAAATTTTAATCCCCTTAAGATAATTTTTAATTCCTTACCCTTACAATTTTACTCAGTTTTATTGCTGTTTTAGCTCCTATCACTCAGTGATGGTCAGTGTAATATTCTAGAGTGTAGGCAGGGACTTTCTAAGCTGACACTTCATGATTCCTCTAGTGCTATGAGATGCTGTGTGCTGAGATGAGGGGAATTTCCATTTCAGGAAATATATGGTATTATTTGTGTGATAAAAAGTATTACAATATTCACAAATACTTTCTATATGAATTTCTCATAATTTTCTATATCTCTGCTTGCTGTAATTCTATTGTAAGCTTCTTTATTTCCAGTGTAAATCTGACTATGGTCACACAGGTGCATGGCTTGTTATAACACACAGAACTGATTCCTCTCTGCGCACCTTTGTAACCATGGACAGATTTCTACAGAATGACAGATTTCTACAGCTTTCTACAGAATGACAGCAAGCAGAGATCTAGAAAACTGTGAGGAATTGATGCATAAAGTATATTGTAATATCATACAAACAATAACATAAATTTTTCAAAATACGAATGCCCTATTAAATTTATTTTTTATTCCCCCCCCCAAAAAAAAGAAAAAAGCATCCCCTGTCGCCAGGCTATAGCTTAATTCTATGCCAGGCAGGACTTGGTTTAGAACTGGAGTAATTACGATGCATCGGCATATGATAAATGCCCCCTCCTCCAAAGACGTTCTGCTCAGTTGCTGTTATGGGGTGCTGGGAGCAGGGGGTAAGTGAAGGCCCCCACTCAGTGTGAACAGGATCCTGATAGCCCAGATAGACCAACAGTAGAGAGGAATGTTTGATCCTTTAACAATCACGAGCAGCTTCCACAGTTATTATCCAGAAAAACCCCAGAAAAGGTGAGTTTTTCAGAAATTTACAGTCATTGAGCTGCATGATGCCCGGCTGTGTCTATTCTGTCATTAGGTGGGATTGGACCATTGTTATCTGACCTTTGATACAACATTCTATTGTATGGATATATAAATTTGCTGAAGCTCCTTCCATTTATGAAGCAGGCCATGACACAGGCTATGATCAGTTTACATGGGGGCCCTCAATGATCACCTATTATTGTTGTATACTATGGATATAGCCATTAAAAGTTTAGTTATCCTCTTCTATTACATTCTGGAAATTCTATTTATGGCTTGAACAAATCTGCCTATTTATGAAGTAGCCCCCAGAAACGCATACAGCAAGACATATTGCCTTCTGGTGTATTGCTTTGCCTTTTTATGGATATGGACATGTGCCTGGAGTGTGGAATATTGCTAAATAAAGGTATCAGGTTCTGACGAGTAGTTTGGTAGTAGATAACAGGAAATGAAAAGATTTCGATGAGAGCAGGTGATATGCCTAGAGTCTTGTGCTTGTCTGGTGTAATGCATTCCAGAGAACAGGTGCAGCTTGAGACAAGTATGTAGACTAAATCATGATTTTATTGGATTTCAGTGGCCTTACCCTTATATGTCATTAAGTTAAATTGTAAAATATCAATTTGAGAACAGACCATCTACTGGATTTTTATTGTATTGTACTGAAGCTTTTGTTGGGATTCCTTCAAGGGAACCTGTCACCAGGGACCTCATTTTCACTAAGGACAGGTTGCAGAAGCCCATGACACCTGCAGTGCAAATATGGTTTTCTGCTTTTTCTAAGCATTTTCATTACAATATAATTGTGTGCTATAACTTACCTTGCATCCTGACAAAATCCTGGAGTAATCATAGGGGTTGAGCTTTGGTTTGGATGCATTTCAAAAAACAAAATGTGGCTTGTCTGTGTTACTCACTCCTCAGAACTTGGCCCCCACCTTTGTGCTCCTGTCTAGCTCCTCCTCCTGCTCCTTCTTAGAGTTCACAGCCTGGTGAGCTGACATCAGTGGGGGAGGGACAGAGCTGTACAGGAGCACAAAGATGGAGGCAGCCTGCAGCTCAGACAAGTCACATGTTGTTTTTTGAAATGCATCCAAACCAAAGCCCAACCCCTGTGACTACACCAGGATTTTGTCAGGATGCAAGAGTAAGTTATAACACACAATTATACTGTAATGCAAATGCTTTGAAAAGGCAGAGAGGCATTTTTGCACTGCGGGTGTCATGGGCTTTTACAATCTGTCTTTAGTAAAAATGAGGTCCCTGGTGACAGGTTCTTTTTCAGCTTTGACACATTATTCCCCAAATCCTGCAGTGTTAGGTATAGGCCCTGAAGAGCTGTGTAACATGTGTGTATAGTAAGTAGCAGCAGCAGGATTGTGAAAAGTGAACTTTTAATTCAGCTCTGCATCTCCTTTAAAGGACCTCTACCACCAGGATGAAGGATTGTAAACCAAGCACACTGACATACTGATGTGTGCCCCCTCTGGCAGTATCTGCTCTTCTTTTAGCTTCTTATGCCTGGTTTTTACAATAAAAGGCTTTTAAATTAATGCAAATGAACCTAAGGGGCTTAGGGCTCCGTAGATTGTTAACGTTCCCAGAGCCCCTTTGCATATTGCTCATTTGCATAATATTTTAAAAAAAGAATTTCTTAAAAACAAGGCCATAAGAAGCTTAGGGGGCACACACTTGTATGTCATTGTGCTTGGTTTACAATCCTTCATCCTGGTGGTATATTGTTAGTGCTCTGGATGGGTCTTTCAGCCTGAAGAGCTTTCTGCTCCAGAGCCCCTCCCCTATATTCTGAGTGACTGCTTTAAGCATCCAATCAATATCCTTATACAGTTTCTATGTGTAGCAGAGGGGAGGGGCTATGGTGCAGAACATTGCATAGTGGAGAAAGGACACAGGACAGTACTTCCATTTACCAGGGAAAGTCACTTTGTTATTTCCAGGTAAGAGTTGGGTGAAACCCATTGGTTGAAACGTGTCCAGGGACCCTCAGTAAATTCTGGTGTAGCTCTGTGCCTCTTTCTAAACACAAGGCCTTGCATGGACGTTTCATCTTGGTGTATGTCTAATGGCCGATCCCCTGTCACAATGTAGAAGACGTGACGTGACAGATCCTTTCCTAAATGGGTTAATAAAGTCGGGTGTTTATGGATTTTTGTATCTCCTGTGCATTTCTTTGTGTCATCCTGATCCACTGAGATTTGCGCCTTTCACTCGACTTTCGGTGAAACACATTTGCTTCATTTATCTTCTTTTATATTGACAGGCCTTTCTTCTGCTGTCAGCCGCATTGTCACACTTTATCTACGTCCAAGTGGCATTTTTTAAATGTTTTCTTTCAGCTTTTCCACATTCTGTCCTCTCGGATCCCCGATCGTTCTGTTCTTTTATGCATCACAAATATATTATTTTATTCTCTGTTCAGATTTTGTTCTGTATTCAGCCTGCAGACACTAGGCCTGAATAGCTATGGAGTGCACACTAATATATTCTGACCTCAAACTTTTTTAAAGGCGTTGTCTTACTTGAGACATCCAGGATGTGCAAAAGAAACCCCTGTTGGACCTGCACCTGCCAAGGGGGTCTCCAGCTCTCTTACCATCTAGCTACCACCTCACTGGACTGGATGAGGGGGTCCCTGACTTTCATCCCATCTGGCTTCCAGCTTTACAGGCTGGATGAGGGGGCACTTCGATTCTCATCCCATCTGGCTGCCACCTCACTGGAGTGGATTAGGGGGTCCCGCCCACTCTCATCCCACCTAGTTGTCCCCAGACTGGATGGTCCGCTCCTGTTGACTCTCTTCCCATCTATCTGCCACCTGCCCAGGCTGGATGAGGGGGTCTCGCTGACTCTCTTCCCATCTATCTGCCACCTGCCCAGGCTGGATGAGGGGGTCACGCTGACTCTCTTCCCATCTATCTGTCATCTTCCCAGGCTGGATGAGGGGTTCACGCTGACTCTCTTCCCATCTATCTGCCATCTTCCCAGGCTGGATGAAGGGGTCTTGCTGACTCTCTTCCCATCTAGCTCCTGTGAGTCTCATCTCTAGCTTTTTCCATATGCATAAGGATATCCCGACAACTCTCTACTCATTTAGCTGCCACCTTACCAGGCTCGATGAGAGGGTTCCGCTGAATCTCTTCCCATCTGGCTGCCATTTTACCAGTCTGGATTAGGGCATCCCCTACTATCATATCATCCAGCTGCCATCTTAACCAGTTGGTAAATCAGGTTGGTAGCTAGTCAGGGACCTCCATCCCATCTAGCTGACCAGTCCGGATGAAGGCATCCCCAACTCTCATCCCATTAAGTTGCCTCCTCACCTGGCTGGATGAGGGGGTTCCCATTGTAGAGACAAGTTCAGGTTCGACATTTTGTACCACAACCAATGAACCATTTTAAACCAATTTATTTGATAAGACCACAGCAGAGTCCCTGGATCTGTGAGTAAGTGTCCCCTGGTGTATCATCATGGATTTGGATGGTAAGTTTTCTTAAAACCTTGAGCAATTTTTACAACTTGAACCAACATCTCGGGTGTGACAGATCCAACTGCTAAACATTTCAACTTACATCACGGAACTGAACACGGAAATGAAATTGTCCGCCATGGACCTTGTATAATATTATGTGTGTGTCTGAGCTTTAAGCATTGCACCTTCGTACCCCCGCACTTTGTTAATGACTTCCATAAATTGTCTTATGACTAATGTAATAGCCCTTGTATCACAGCCCAGACAAGTTTATCGCGTGCGGATAGTGCGGAGGAATGAAAATTTCGACTGGGATTTAATATTGTGCTTTAAACACAAAAGATGAATACAAATTCAGTTAAGAGACAAGTGTACACTGGAAGCTCCGCATCTGTTCTCCCAGCACTCGGCCAGAACATTCACTTAAAATGCAAATAGCGAGACGCTTATTTTGGATGATAGCAGCTGTCGGGCCTCGCTGTTTCGCTGGACGACAAATCCCGCCACCCTGCAATCAGCGCAGAGGCCATCTCTAAGACGCGTGTAATTGTACCTTGCAAATGAGAACTTATTTTGCAGCTCATTTTAAATCATTGTTTTGCAGGAAATTTATCCGGGGGCTCCTTTATGTTGTGTCTGATCTCTTTTATTAGGAAATATGTTCTGCTGAACTGAACAGAGTTGTGAAATTGGAAAGAGAAATATGTTTATTACTGGGAAGAAGATCAGAAAAGAGCATGGGGGCCCTATATTATTGAAAAATATTCAGCTACTTGTGGCATCAAAGTAGACACGAGAACTTTTTGTTATTCCTATGCAATTTGATTATAGGGTGCCTATGTTTGCTGTTCCAGGAGGGGTCCTAACAGTGATCCTTAAAGTATCACTCCACAGAGCTTGTCAGGTCAGTCCCTGTCCCCAATGGGGCTCCCAATCTAATCAACTTACCAGTATTTTTTGGACTGTGGGAGGAAACTGGAGGAACCAGAAGAAACCCACGCAAACACTGAGAGAACATACAAACTCTTTGCAGATGTTGATCTGGATGGGACTTGAACCCAGGACCCCAGTGCTGCAAGGCTATAGTGCTTAAAGGACACCTGTCATCAGGTCTGTGTCACTTGTCCTGTCACTACTACCTGTTGGAGCAGCTCACAAGGATCCATCACAGCCTTTATCTAGTCATTTCATACATTATTCATTGTAAAATCATCTATTTTTTATCATGTAAATGAGGCTGGTCACATGGTCAGAGGCAGTGATGTCACCCCTGTTACCCCTCCCCTCTCCTCCCCCTGCTCATGTCTATGTGTAATGTATAGTAAAGCATGGCTAGTGTGTGTGCTGCATCTGCTGACATGCTGCATCCTCCTAATATACAGGTGAGAGACACAGACATCAGCTACACATGAATCTGACATGTTCTGCTGTAACATGGCTGCCTGGAGCTGCTGTATCTCTCCTATACACACACACATACACACAGGCTGCAGGGGGCGTGGCCACCAGCACCAGGAAGCACACCATTATACAGCCTTACACCATTATACAGGCTGTCAGTCAAGAACTGGGGGTGTGGCTGTGCCTCCCACTCATGAATAGAGTGGACAGCTTGAATATGCTAATGCTTCATTGGACATTTCACAGGTCATTTGCATACAGCTTTAGGACCTCATTGCTTAGGTTTACAGGCATGTAGAGGGACAATGAAGGGATAGAGGCAATGCTCTCTAATGGCAGAATATGAAAATATATTTAGTTTAGGGGGTTATTTTGCATGACGGGTTCTCTTTAACACTGAGTTTTCACCAGCATTTGCACCACCTAACTACTTAGCCTCTCAGATAGGGTATGAAATATCCATTCCACAATATCCTATGAAATCTCACCCGTTTACCTTGAAATAATCACCTCCAAAGTTATATGCAACTGAGAACTTTTTGTCTGAGAGGAGTCACTTTTAGTGGAAGGGGGTAGTATTATTTCAGATACAAGATAGTATCTAGAACGATCTATATCATCTTTCAAATCACATCAAGTATGTGGTTCAATTTGTTACAGAACCAGAGATTAAATAAATAGGCAGGAATCATATCTTTTTAAGCTTGTCTCTTTTTCTGTGGCACAAGTCTTACACTTTTTGAAAGATAAGATTCTTATCTTTAATATGAACCATGGGTCTATGTTCTGTAGGAGGCGCCTTAACTGACCCTCCACTCGCATTCTCTAAACTTGACTCATTACTCATTTTAACCAGATTTTGGAGGAGATTTTTTTTTATGGGTAAAGGGGTAAAATTTTAAATAAAAGAGTTAAGAAATGATATTTCATACCCTACCTGAGGGGGGCGGCAGTGCAGAAGTGTAAGTGCTGGTGACAGAATCCCTTTAAGGACCATTGTTAGGACCCCTTCTGGCACAGTATGATCTAAGTGTCCCTTTAAGTCCACTATCTTTATACAGATGATTGCATGTTTAAAGAAAATCTACTATCAAAATCCATCATAAACCAGGGACATTACTCATAGATCCAGGAACCGTGACTGTGTTAATCTTCTTATTTGTTATCCATGGTCTCCTTCCTTCTAAAATTTACTTTTCAAAATTTGTTAATCAGCCAAGGGGACACCCCCCGCCCCCAGAGCCCTTCCATGCCGCAGATTCCCAGGCTGTTACACTGTTCCTCCTCCCTCTCTGCTACCTCCCTTTGCCTGATGTAATCTCACTGCAGCAGTTTGAGCACACAGTGGGAGGGGGGGAGTTCTCCTGCTCAATATAACAGCCTGTGAATCTGCAATAAGGAGGGGCTCTGTTAATGCTGCCTTGTAGCACTTCAAGTTAAGTACTGATTTTAAAAGTAAGGAGGCCTTGGATAAGAAATATAAGAAGATTACCATAGTCACGGTGCCAGGATTTATGAGTAAGTGTAAACCAGGGGTTTATCGTAATGGATTTTGATGGTAGATTTCCTTTATAATTCTCCTAGTGGGCCAATATATAAACTTATTCAACCCATTCATAACAATTTTTTGGAAAAGAAATAATAAACACCTTTCAACCTCGGCAAGAAATTGGCTAGAGCTTTAAAATGATCATTTTATCTAAGCTGCACTTGTTACAAAAAAAAAGTATGTTTAAAAAATAAATCCTAATTTTGGGTTGTTCTTACTTTGTTGTATTATATGTTATATGTTTTGCATATAAATTGCTGCATGTTTTTCTTTCTGTTCTGCAGAACATCTTCACCAATCATTCCCTGGATGTGAATGTGCGCTGGCTGGCCGTGCTCTACTTTAAGAACGGGATTGATCGCTACTGGAGAAGGGTGGCCCCAAAGTAAGTGAGGACCCCGCCGTCCCCATCCTTTCCTCAGTCTATAAGAGTTTGATGTGCCCGACTTTGTAGCTTTCATGCCGGAGCCCTCTGATTGTGTTGAGATTTTATCTCCTCGATCCGATAGTAAATTATTAATTGCGATGTGTTTTAGGATGTGTTAGTGCAAAGACCACAGCCTGTCCTCATTCCCCGCGCCTCATGCATTATGCAGACTCTGATTTATTTATCACTGACAATTTTGTAGCGGGAAGACGAGTTCTTGTACATTTATAGACGACTGATTGGGAGACGGGCACAGAATGATGTTTTATACTTTTCTAAGAGGGTCTCCAGGAGAAAGAATGTCTGGAAATAGAAGTATAACGCTACATGTTTATTCTGCGCCGACCTGTGCCATCCATAGTGCTCCGCAGCTCAGCGTGTGACTGCAGTGCGATCGCTGCTCCGAACGGAAAGTACAGATTTTATTTATTGCTTTGTCTGTGTTTCATGTCATCGTAGTCAACATAACATAACTTAGAGTGAGGGACATCTATGACATGGAGATAGGACTTCTTCCTTGACTAGATTATGCTCCTCAGCATAGAAAGAGCCGCTATATAAATGAGACTTTTCCAACTAGCCTTTACTGCTCTGCTCCTGCTACTCTATAACATTCTACATGCAAATGGGTAACTCTACAACCAGCTCTTCCTGCTACAGTAAAAGTTTCTCTATGTACAATCTACTCAGCTCCTCCTTCTCTATAACATGCCGCCTGGAGATAGAGCACTATGTACAATCTGTTCAGCTCCTACAGATCTATAACATACTACCTGCAGATAGAACATGATGTACAATCTGTTCAGTTCCTCCTGCACTATAACATGCTACATGCTTCTCGGCTACCCCTGCGCTATACCTTGCTGTCTGCAGAAACTATGTACAATCTGCTCTGTGCCTCCTGGTTTATAACATGCTGTCTGCAGATATGACACTTTTTACAATCTGTTCAGCTCCTCTTGCTCTTTACATGCTGTCTATATGTAGGACATTATGTACAGTCGGCACTGCTACTCCTCTATAACCTGCTGCTTGCAGATAGAACTCTATATACAATCTGCTCAGCTCCTTCTGCTCTATAATAATCTACCTGCAGATAGGACACTATGTACAATCTGTTTAGCTTTTCCCGCTCTATAAAATGCTGCCAGTAGATAGGACACAATGGGGCTTATTTACTAAGGGTCCCGAGGCCGCATTTCTGTCGACTTCTGACTTTTCGGGGATAGCGCCGCCGTGACAGGGATTTAGAAGGGTATTGTGTCACACGCAATCGGATTTTGGCGCAATGGCGCCGGCTTTCATGCAACATAAATCGGGGGACGGGCCGTCACACGATCCATCGGATTCTGACAAACCGCAGGATTTAACTTTAAAATTGTGTTGCATGCCAAGCACTTACATGCACGAGGAAGAAGAAGGTGAACTCCAGCGGACCTGAGTGACACATGCAGGATATCGGGTGCACGCTCATAGTGAATCCATTTTTGCCGGACATTCCAGATCAGGGATCGCGACGTGGACAGGTAAGTAAGTGTGCCCCTATGTATAATCTGCTCAGTTCCTCCTGCTCTATAACATACTGTGTGCAGAGAGGACACTGTGAAATCTGCATTGCTCCTCCTGCTTTGTAATGTGCTGCGTGCAGATAGGACACTATATACAATGTAGTATTATAAGATTTTTTTTCATGGTGACACATTCACTTTAAAGGGGTTGTCCAGGATTAAATGGCCACTGATGAGACACTGACATGAAGGGGTCACTACAGTATCAGAAGCACTGGAAAGGGCAGGTTATTTATTTTTTTAGTTATATTAAACCTATTTATGCAGCTGACCAGAAATAAAGAAAATAATATTAAAATCCTAGTTTAGTCCTGGTCTTATATTACTATAAAGATAAATCACTGCACAGTATATGTCATGAGTGGGAGCTTTGTGTGACTTAAGCGAAAGGAATAAATAAAAACGTAACGTGATGAAGTAGAGGGCAGATATCTTTGCTGGAGCTGAGGTAACACAGAGCCAGTAGATGTCAGTGTGGATTTGCTGATGTTATATCCACCACAGGCCTCGGCGCTCGCTCCTCACACACTTTCCGTATAACATTGAAAACAGGTGCCGTACACTCTGAGGTAATTTACGCCGGTGATTTATGTTTGCTCCAAATCCTTGGACGCACCAATCATGTCCTTAGTACAATGGAAAAAATCTGACTCCATGAGCCACACTGAAGGGCAATGAGAGAGAAAGGCAGAAGCGACTTAAAGGGAATGGATTTACTTACCAATGTCTTTAATAAAGTGAGATGAAACTGTGTGGAGTCTGTGTGGAGGATGTGGCAGGAGATCTGTGGATTTTATAAAATATCCTCACCAGAACATTGTCTGGTTTAAAGGGATTTTTTGTGTGGCTAAAGTATCGATATTTATTAAAAATTTACTGAAAAACAAGACCACTTTCTTCCAAAAAACAGCACCACACATGTCCATGGGTAGTCCTTGGTATTGCAACTAAGTTGTAGTTGTAGTCTGGACTGGACTGGGGGACATCAGCCCTAGCCATGTCTGGTGGGCGTCAGTCGTAGTCTGGGCTGGGGGACATCAGCCCTACGCATTGTCGGTGGGGCGTCGTCGTTTCTGGAGCTGGGGCTACATCAGCCATGCCATGTCTGGTGGCGTCAGTCGATTATTACCCCCGCTGGGGCTGGGGACATCAGCCCTAGCCATGTCTGGTGGGGGTCAGTCGTAGTCTGGGCTGGGGGTACATCAGCCCTAGCCATGTCTGGTGGGCGTCAGTCGTAGTCTGGGCTGGGGTACATCAGCCCTAGCCATGTCTGGTGGGCGTCAGTCGTAGTCTGTGCTGGGGACTCAGCCCTACCATTGTCTGTGGGGTCGTCGTATAGTCTGGCTGGGGGCATCATGCCCTAGCATGTCTGGTGGGCGTCAGTCGTAGTCTGGGCTGGGTGATCAGCCCCAGCCATTCGGTGGGCGTCTTCGTAGTCCTGGGCTGGGGACATCATCCCTAGCCTTCTGGTGGGGGTCATATCGAGTCTGGGCTGGGGGACACAGCCCTAGCCATGTCTGTGGTGGGTCAGTCGTAGTCTGGGCTGGGGCATCATCCCTACCATGTCTGGATGCGTAAGTCGTAGTCTGGGCTGGGGACTCAGGCCCTAGCCATGTCTGGTGGGTGTCAGTCGTAGTCTGGGCTGGGGGACATCAGCCCTAGCCATGTCTGGTGGGTGTCAGTCATAGTCTGGGCTGGGTGACATCAGCCCTGGCTGTGTCTGGTGGCATCAGTCGTAGTCTAAGATGGAGGACATCAGCCCTAGCCATGTTTGGTGGCATCAGCCGTAGTCTGGGCTGGGGGGCATCAGCCCTAGCAGTGTCTGGTGGGCGTCATCGTAGTCTGGGCTGGGTCATCAGCCCGACCATTCGGTGGGCGTCTTCGTAGTCCTGGGCTGGGGACTCACCCTAGCCTGTCTGGTGGGGGTCATTCGGAGTCTGGGCTGGGGGAAGCAGCCCCTAGCCATGTCTGGTTGGGGGTCAGTCGTAGTCTGGGCTGGGGCTCATCCCTACATGTCTGGATGGCGTCAGTCGTAGTCTGGCTGGGGGACTCAGGCCCTAGCATGTCTGTGGGCGTGTCTTAGTCTGGGTGGACCCCCATCGGGGACGTGCTGGGCTGGGGGACATCAGCCCTAGCCATTTCTGGTGGTGGGTCAATCATTAGTCTGGGCTGGGGGACATCAGCCCTGAGCTCATGTCTGGTGCTCAGTCCGTATCTAGAGCTGGAGGACATCAGCCTGAGCCATGTTGGTGGCATCAGCCGTAGTCTGGGCTGGGGGGCATCAGCCCTAGCAGTGTCTGGTGGGCGTCAATTGTAGTCTGGGTTGGGAGACATCAACCCTAGCCGTGTCTAGTGGGCATCAGTCGTAGTCTGGGCTGGGGGATATCAGCCCTAGCCGTGTCTGGTGGCATCAGTCATAGTCTGGGCTGGGGTACATCAGCCCTAGAGGAGAGGGGGGGGAGGGGGGGGGGGGGGGGGGAAAGGAAAAAGAAAAAGAAAGGAGAGGGAAGGAGAGGGGGGGAGAACGGAAGAAGGGGAGAGGGGGAGGGGGAGGAAAAGAAGGGGAAGAAAAAGGGGGAGAAGAAGGGAAAAAAAAGGGAAGAAATATGGGGGGGAGGAAGGGGATAGGAAAGAGGAAAAAAGAGGAACCCTGTTTTCTTTCTCCAGACTACTGCATTTACCTTGCCACAAACCCCACCCGCGATCTCTCCTAAGTACTGCTGACTACATCACCATTATACAACTTCCATACTCGCACCAGTCACTCTCCACATCATGTCTCTTCTCACTGTACCAACCATCATTAACATTACCTTATCATATCTATCACATAGGTTTCTCCGAATACCCCATACGCGTTTTTAACATACCCTAAAATATCAATCTTAATAAGCATTATCTGAAACCTACCCCCACAATCGACACTAGTGACGCCTAGACCATTAAATAAAAATGTATAAATTACTATATAAAACCAGATTTGCTACATTTAATTTACCACTTCTTGCCTTCCCCACTGTGCGGTCCCAATGACGCGTCCCTGTTATTCTTTAGTCTGTACATGAATGAAGACCACATGTTAGAGCTTTCCTGTCCTTCTTACTCTAATTCTCACAAGCCGGTACTCTCTGTTCTCATACACAGAGCGTGCGGGAGTAATGTTTTGGTGGGGCAAGCTGGACGTGTCATGTGATACAGGGAGTTTGGATGGTACGGCCCAGCGGTCTTCTGGCGCCACCAGTCAAGCAGCGTGAGTCCGTGGGCGACGTTTTCGCTGAACAGGGTTAAACAAGTCCAGCCAAAGAGTACTGGAGCGTGAAAGTATTGTTGTAAACGAGGGCCAAGTTCGTAAATATTAGATCATGTAACTCGCAATCAGCGCCTCTCCTGCCGGCAACGGTTATAGGTGGGTTCGGAGGAAAGAGATTGATCCTCACTACCTCTGTGGCACGAGTAAAATAATACCAGACAGCGTGGTGCAACCAGTGGGGCGGGCCCAAACAAGTTTGACAGTCGCCAACACTGCTGACATATGGTAGGATAACATGCCGGTTGAGGGTAAGATCCATCATCAATTTATACACATTTTCAGTAGTAGTATACTAAATAGAAAGCACAAGCTCGAGCAAGTTACCCGAAATGGTGATTACGAAAACTAGATTATCAAGAGAGAGAAGACACTCTTTAAAAGACCCGGTAGGTGGTATCCTTTCTGAGAAGAAACAGGAGAAGGTAGGACTGCAGGAATCGGACATAACACAAAGTTGGTATGTAGTCTGTGACCAGGGTGACACCTTAGTCGTTTACACAAATGATATTGTTTTTTTTGAGAGCTACCACCTCCTTGACTATGTCATCTATAGTTTGTACTACTTTGTGACTTTAATAATGCAAAATATCACAGTACATTTCAGTATCTGGAAGGGAGAGTCTACAATATTGTGAATAATTTTTTTTTGTGGATCTGGTAAACCCCACTTCATGGTGTTTAGTATCAGTTGGTCAGTGCGATGTCTTCTACTATACATGAAAGTTGTCAGTTTATAACTATCACACTATGTTTATAGTTCCTATAGTTTTAACATCTTGGAGTGACACCATGACCGCAGTACAGTGACACCCTAGACCACTGGTTAGTCAGACACACGAACATTCAGTGATTCCCCCCCAGTTTACTGCATAGCTCACCCTGCACGCCCTTGATCTCCGTGTGTTCGACTCTTCTTCTCAATTTACTTTTTCGTCATCTTGATCTCTTTTTCCCATCGCAAACACACAAACAACGTGGTCAACTTCTCCTCCGGCCCCAGCAGTGACGTCACCAACACGGCCACTCTCGCCGTGCAATGCGGGAGTGTATCGCTCATCTCGCGGAGTGACTTTCTCTATAAGAAGTATATTGCATTCAATACCCAGAGTAACAGGTCGGATGAGAGACAATGCCAGGTCCTTGTGTGGTCCTGGCAGGGATACTGGGGGTATAGGCGCTGATGATTGGATACAGCACCATCAAGCTGTGAGGACAGCAGCCCTCACTTCTCACCCCGCGATACTCGCTGTTCTCGCGTGTGGGCGAGCCTAGCAACTGGCCCATCCGTGGTCAGGAGGTGAGTGAGAGCTACCTGAGCAGGAGCACACTTGCTATAGCCCGCTGTACCTTATCCTAGCCTCCATCAACACTGCCTGCTGTAGAGACGACCCGATGCTATCGCAGCTGTACCCGCCTAGTGTTCCATCCACTGAATTCTACTGTGTGTCATATAGGGCGAATTCACGTTCTGCGGATATTACAGTAGCATTTGCTTCTTCTGCCAGTGAATAGGATGCAGAGAACACTCTTGTACCCATGGATAGAACTGATTTTATGCTGCGAAATATGTTGCAATGTGTAATTCACCCCAAGCAACAATACACGCTGCAGAGGCCCTAATGATGGAGATTGGCAGCCATACAACATGCCCCAAGTCAACTCACTCCTATCATCCCATGACTAGTACAATAGTCAGTCAGACAAATGGTAGCCGCCCTCTGATCTATTACGGTAGGCAGATCCTGTCAAATAAAACTCGATACCACAGGAAATCCAAAAAAGATTCAAATGTCGCTATGTAATACTTTCCCCTGCCTGGATTTTGCCTGTAAAAATACAGTAAAAGGAACAAGTAGAAAGGATCCAGCATCTCAGTTGTAAAATTAATTTTTTAATTGTAAATTCCAGTATACAAATCCCACGTCAGTAGCAAAAAAAATCTGCCTCTGGCATCGTGATACTTGGAGATACCATTTAAGAAGAAATAGTTCTAGAAGCAGAAAATATATCGTGTTATGTATGTAGCCTAGTCCGGTTACACATCGAATGTGTGCAGCTGTGTATATGCAGCGTATGGTGGCCACATCCAAGGGCGGCACACAGAGTAAGACGGGTATGTCCCTGCATAATATATAAATACTCTAGGGATGGTCCCTCTGCCTCGCCGGCCGCACAGCAGTGCCGGAACTAGAATAGCTAATACAGTTCCTCAGCGCAGAGGAACGTCACTGCACTCACGTCTCCGATGGTCAGGGTCCCGTTTGACCGGGGCCACATACGTTTGTGTACGGCGCCTAATGTTTTGTTTCAATGGTGTTTAAGGGTATTCCCCTCTGGGCATTTCGATTTAATTTTAATTCATTTGGTCATATGTAACATTTTCATCATTGGATGTTATTAAATTAATGTTCCTGTTTGAAGTATAATGTCTCAATAAAGTGTCAGTGTTTGTCCTTATGAAACGAGAGTTGCTTCCTTTGGAACGAACCACTCAGATTTTGGCAGCAGGTGGCCAGACTCGCGGTATTGAGTCCTCCTGACCGTCCTGGTCAATCGATCATTACCGAGACGCTTGTATACTCCCGGACATGTTATATACAGAACTTGTTGTTTCTTTTATCAACACTGGAGCATGAGGTTGCCGTATCCATGTGACACAGCTTGTTTCTCAGGGACCATATATCACTCATTTTAGAGAATTTTTTACACAGGAACATTTTTTTTAAAAAAAAACACATCCAATTGAAGAAATGTTTATATACTGGCTATTATGAACGTAATGTGAATGGCCCAGACTAGAATACCCTCTTTAAGTGCAGAGTATTTAGGGTAATCATTTGATCGCTGGTGGGGTTCGACTGGTTAGATTTTGCAATCATTAGAGCTGGGATCGAATTCTCTATGAACTGGAGTATCGTGGTTGTTGACTTATTATGCAAATGGTGGAAAATGTTTTGGTAGTCTTAGGTCTCTTGCCGGCATCATTCTCGGTACGATCCTAGTTTATTCTAGAGCTCTGACTGTGACATCTATACTACACGGTTTAACTTGTCAGAATGTTTTTTCATGGTCTGATAAAACTCTCTAAAAAATCGCAGCAAGCACTCTTGTCGATCTCTCGGCTAGTGATGTCATTAAGGACTACATTCGGTTGTTTTCTACGCACGTGTTTCAGAATGTCTCAAGTGCTGTAAAATGATGTAAAAATCTTCGGCCACAACTCAGATTACACGCTAGCTACAAACGATGGTCGGATAGCCTAGGCTGATATCTGACAACTCTGATCAATTTCGTAACATGTGACGACATTGGCCTAATGGAAATTGATGAGCAACGCAGGACAGATGCTCGCAACCCCTGATTAGATTCAAACAAAATGATGCCTACTTTGTGCTACGCACCCCTTTTCTTTTTCCCAAAGATAATGTCTTCAGTCTGTGCCTTCAAGCTGAGCAGCTATTCTGTTGCTGGAAACTCTGCATTCACTGTCCGAACACATCCAGCTCTGCTACATACACAGAAGAGCTCGTGCCACCTACCTCCTCCTCCTCTCCCATGAACCGACTCAGTAACAAAGTACGGACCCAGGGCTATCGGCGTCTCAGATAAACTGCGGGACGACTGCAAACGAAACTACTTATTATAGGTAACAAATATATAGGCAAACCTGTTTCAACATCCAGAGCCTATTGTTGTTGAAAAAAAACCTTCAAGTACTACTATAGTACGTAAAAAGCTGTGTCAGCCCTCTATCAGGAGAAAGATGTGTGGTTTTTCTTTGGTAGGACTCAAAATTTGAAAGTTCCCAGGTATGATGGAAAAATAAACGCCTGGCCCTTGTTTAGGCCAATTACATATTTGTTGTTTGTAAGTGGTTTTATTAAATATCCATTTCCGAATCACTTTACACTAATGTAATAAACCTGCGGAATGTCAGCATAGGATTCTGCAGGAATGAAGGGATTAATACGCTACATGTAGAGGCTACCTTACTGCACACAGCTTCTGATCCATAGACTCAACCGGTGAAGTGTTGAATGGGTTTTCACATAGTTGTATTGAAGTAGTCACATAGACCGCGTGATGATCTTCCATTGCTTACACATGAGACTTTTGCTGATTTCTAATGTGGTTTTTTTATTGCAATTCCTTATGGAGCTGGACGAGCGCGCAGCATGCGTTTGCTGCATGTCCTACGCATCAGCACCAAGATTCTACAGTCTTAAAGCCGGCGGAAGGCAGCCTTTTCCCTAAGCATGGGGAACCCACCGGCTTCTACAAACAACGTTCTATTGTATAGGTTCCATCTATCACAGGATTCATATAATATTATTATCTTCAATGTTTCCATAGAAGAGCTACATACACCGCATTTGCTTTGGTAATACCTTATATACTCCGTATAAGCCTGATTTTTCAGCACAAAAGTTGCACTCAAAACCCTAACTCGGCTGTATACTCGAGTCAATAAAGCATAAGACACAAACTCAACCTTTCTGACGTCTACCCATGGGTCCCTTCTGTCGAGACAGTCCCTAGACAGAAGAGGACCTATGGGGGATGTCGTGAAAGATGAAGTACACAGTGTTATTTTTTTTCTACTACAGGGCTGGGCAGCGTGTATGCTACAGGTGTTGGTAGTCTGTCTAGCTACAGGGGCTGGCAACTTATATACTGGGAAGGCCTGGAAGTACACATGCATTTCCACCCCTCGGCTTATACCGATCATAGGTTTTCCCCAGTTTTTTGTGTGAAATTATGGGTCTCGCTTATACTCGGTCGGCTTATACTCTAGTATGATACGGTAATTACGTTTTTCTTTCATGTCAAGTTTGCTGGATCTCTAAATGACACATAGATGTTGTGTTAAAGGGTTTGCTCAGATAAAGGGTTCTCAATTTTAATCCCCTTAAATATTTTATATTCCTTAACCTCTTAACAATTTTGACTCAGTTTATTGCTGTTTTAAGCTCCTATCACTCAGTGATGGTGCCGTGTAATATTCTAGAGTGTAAGCAGGGATTTCTAGCTGACACTTCATGATTCCTCTAGTGCTATAGATGCTGTTGCTGCGAGATGAGGGGATTTCATTTCAGGAAATATATGGTGATATTTGGTGTGGATAAATCATTCATCATTCAGCAAATACTTTCGTATGAATTTCTCTCATAATTTTCTATATCTCTCTGCTTGCTGTAATTCTATGTAAGCTTCTTTCTTTTCCATGTGTAAATCTGAACTATGGTCACACAGTGCATGTTGTTATAAACACACGAACTGGATTCCTCTGCTGCGCCCTTTGTACCATAGACAGATTCTACAGAAGACAGATTTCTACACTATTCTACAGAATGACGCAAGCATAGAATCTACAAACGTGTGAGAATTTTTATCATATAATATTGTAATCATAAACAACAAACATAAATTTTTTCAAATACGATCCCTAGTAAATTTAGTTTTTTATTCCCCCCTTCCACCCAAAAAAAAGAAAAAAGCATCCCTGTCGCCAGCTTAGCTTAATTCTATCCAGGCAGGACTTGGTTAGAACTGGAGTATCACGACATGCATCGGCATATGAATACATGCCCCCTCCTGCCAAGACTTCTGTCAGCCTTGCTGTTATGGGGTGCTGGGAGCAGGGGTAAGTGAAGGCCCCCCACTCAGTGTGAACAGGATCCTGATACCCAGATAACAACAGTAGAGAGGAATGTTTGATCCTTTAAATCACGAGCAGCTTCCACCAGTTTTATCCAGAAAACCCCAAAACGGTTAGTTTTTTCAGAAATTTAACAGTCAGTTGAGGCGCACTAATGCCCGGCTGTGTCGTGCTGTCCATAGGTGTTGAATGGTACCATTGTGTTATCTGACTTTGATACAACTTCTATTGATGGATAATATAAATTTTGCTGAGCTCCTTCCATTATGAAGCTAAGCTGCCATGACACGACATGATCAGTTTACTGGGGGCCCTCAATGTATCACCTATTATTGTTTAGACTATGATATAGCCATTACAAGTTTAGTTCTCCTCTTCTATTACATTCTGGAACTTCTATTTATGTCTTGAACAAATCTGTCCTGATTTAGAAGTAGCCCCCAGAAACGGCTACACCAAGACATAGGTTCCTTCGGTGTATTGCTTTGCCTTTTTATGGTATATGGCATTGCCTGAGTGTGGAATATTGGCTAAATAAAGGTATTCAGGTTGACGATTAGTTTTGGTATTGATAACAGAAATGAAAAGTTCGATGAGTAGCAGGTGATATGCCTAGAGTCTTGTGCTTGTCTGGTGAATGCATTCCAAGAACAGGTGCAGCTTGAGACAAGTTAGTAACTAAATCATGATTTTATCTGGGTTCAGTGGCCTTACCCTTATATGTCCTTAGTTAAATTGTAAAGATCAATTGAACAGCCATCTACTGGATTTTATTGTATTGTACGAAGCTTTCTGTTGGTTCCTTCTAAGGAGACCTGTTGCAACCAGGACCATCATTTTCACTAAGGAGGTTGGCGAAGCCCATGACATCCTTCGTGCAAATATGGTTTTCTTTCTGCTTTTTCTAAGCATTTCATTACACATATATTGTGTGCTATAACTCCTTGCATCCTGTACATAAGCCTGAGTAATCATAGGTTTGAGCTTTGGTTTGGATCGGCATTTCAAAAAACAAAATGTGTGGCTTGTCTGTGTTCTCACCTCCTCGAACTTGGCCCCCACCTTGTGCTCCTGCAGCTCCTCCTCCTGCTCCCTTCTTAGAGTTCCCAGCCTGGTGACTGACATCAGTGGGTAGGGAGCAGAGCTGTACAGGAGCACAGATGGAGGCAAGCCTGCAGCTCAGACCAGCACATGTTGTTGTTGTTGAAATGCATCCAACCAAAGCCCAACCCCTGTGACTACACCAGGGATTTTTGTCAGGATGCAAGATAAGTTATAACACACAATAATGACTGTATGCAAATGCTTTGAAAAGGCAAGGAGGCAATTTTTGCACTGCGGTGTCAGGTGGTTTTACAAGCTGTCTTTAGTAAAAATGAGGTCCTGTGATCAGGTTCTTTTTCTCAAAGCTGTGACACATTATACGCCAAATCCTGCAGTGTTAGGTATAGGCCCTGAAGAGCTGTGATCATTGTGATAGTAAGTAGCAGCAGCAGATTGGTGAAAAGTGACTTTTATTATTACAGCTCGCATCTCCTTTAACGGACCTTCTAAACCACCAGATAAGAATTGTAAAACCAAGCACACTGATCAATACTGATGTGTCCCCTCTGGCAGTATCGTGGCTCGTTCTTTTAAGCTTCTTATGCCTGTTTTTACAATAACAGGCTTTTAAATTAGCAAATGAACCTACAGGGGCTAGGGCTTCCGTAGATTGTTAACGTTCCCAGAGCCCCTTTTCATATTGGCCAGTGCATAATATTTGAAAAAAGAGATTTCCTTAAAACAGGCCATAAGAAGCGTCGGGGGACACACTTGTATGTCCTTGTGCTTGGTTTACAATCCTTCATTCCTTGTGTGTAATATTGTTAGTGCTCTGATGGGTCTTTCAGCCTGAAGAGCTTTCTGCTCCAGAGCCCCTCCCTAGATCTGAGCTATGCTATTAAGCATCTCAATCAATATACCTTATACAGTTCTATGTGCGCAGAGGGAGAGGGCTTCTGGTGCTGAACATTGCATAGTGGAGAAGGACACAGACAGTACTCCCTTTACCAGGAAAGTCATTTGTTATTTCCTGTAAGGTTGGGTGAAACCCTTGTTAAACGTTCCCAAGGACCCTCAGTCAATTCGGTGTAAGCTCTGTGGCCGCTTCCTTAAACACAAGGCCTTGCATGACGTTTCATCTTGGTGTATGTCAATGCGATCCCCTGTCACAATGAAAGACGTGACGTGTACAGATCCGTTCCCTAATAGGGTTAATAAAGTCGTGGTGTTGACTGGATTTTTGTATCTCCTGTGCTTTCTTTGTGTCATCCTGTCCACTGAGATTTGCGCTTTCACCGACGGTCGGTGAAACACATTTGCCTTCATTTATCTTCTTTTATATTGTACAGGCCTGTTTCTCTGCTGTCAGCCGCATTGCTCCACTTTATCTACTCCAGTGGCATTTTTTAAATGTTTTTCTTTCAGCTTTTTCCCACATTCTAGTCCTCTCGGTACCCCGATCGTTCTGTTTCTTTATGCTCAACAATATATTATTTTATGTCTCTGTTCAGATTTGGTTCTGTATCCCTGCAACCAGGCCTGAAATAGCTATGGTAGTGTCCACAATATATTTGACCTCAACTTTTTTCAAAGGCGTTTTCTTACTTGAGACAATCCAGGATGTGCAAAAGAAAACCCCTGTTTGGACCTGCCCTCCAAGGGGTCTCCGCTCTCTTTACCATCAGGCTACCACCTCACTGTACGGATGAGGGGGTCCTGACTTTCAATCCCATCTGCTTCCAAGCTTTACGGCTGGTAGGGGGCACTTCGTTCTCATCCCATCTGGCTGCCACCTCACTGGAGTGGATGAGGGGTCCCGCCCAGCTTCTCATCCACCTAGTTGTCCCAAGACTGGGTGTCCGCTCTGTTACTCTCTTTGCCATCTATCTGCCACCTCCCAGGCTATGAGGGGGTCTCTCGCTCTCTCTTCCCATCACTATCTGCCACTGCCCAGGCTGGATGGGGTCAACGCTGACTCTCTTCCCATCTACTGTCGCTCTTCCAGGCTGGATGAGGGGTTCACGCTGTCTCTTCCGCTCTATCTCGCACTCTTCCCAGGCGGTATGAAGGGTCTTGCTGACTCTCTTCCCATCTGCTCCTGTGAGTCTCATCTCTAGCTTTTTCCATATGCATAACGGATATCCGACAACTCTCTTCACTCATTTAGCTGCCACCTTACCAGGCTCGATGAGAGGTTTCCGCGGATCTCTTCCCACGGCTGGCCATTTTACCAGCTGATTAGGATCCCCACTTCATTCATCCAGCTGCCATCTTAACGCAGTGTGAAATCATTGTAGCTATTGGACCTCCATCCGATCAGCTGACCGGTGGCCAGTCGGAGGAAGCGCATCCCCACTCTCATCCACATTATGTTGCCTCCTCCCCTGGGCTGGATGAGGGGGTTCTCCCATTGTAACAATTCAGGTTCACATTTTGTACACAACCAATGAACCTTTAAAACCAATTTATATTGATAGATACCACGCAAGTCCCTGGACTCTGTGATTAAGTTCCCTTGGTGTATCATCATGGATTGTGGTAAGTTTTCGTAAAACCTTGAGCAATTTTTTACAACTTGAACCAACACTCGGGTGTGACTAAAGAAGACCCACTGCTAACATTTCAATCTTACATCACCGGAACTGACACGGAAATGAAATTGTTCCGCCATGGACCTTGTATATATTATGTGGTGTCGGAGCTTTAAAAGTTTCACCTCGTAACCCCCCCCGCACTTTGTTAATGACTTCCAGATTGTCTTGACTAATGTATAGCCTTGATACAGCCAACAGGTTATCGCGTGCGGATAGTGCGGAGGAATGAAAAATTTCGTACTGGAGTTAATTGTGCTTTAAACACAAAAGATTATACAAATTCAGTTAAGAGACAAGGTGTAACTGGAAGCTCCTGCATCTGTTCTCCCGCACTCGGCCATAACATTCACATTAAATGGCAATAGCGAGTACGCCTTATTTGGATGTAGTACTGTCGGGCCTCGCTGTTTCGCTGGACGACAAATCCGCCACCCTGCAATCACGCAGAGGCCATCTCTAAGACGCGTGTATTGTCCTTCAATGAGAACTGATTTCAGCTCATTTAAATCATTGTTTTGCAGGAAATTTCATCCGGGGGCTCCTTTATTTGTGAGTCTGATCGGCTTTTATAGAAATATTTCTGCTGAAACTGAACAGCATTGTGAAATTGGACAGAGATAAATCTTTTATACTGGGTAAGAAATCAGAAAAGGAGCACTGGGGGCCCTATATTATTGAAAAATATTCACTCTTTGGCATCAAGTAGACACGAGAACTTTTTGTTATTCCTATGCACTTTGATTATAGGTTGCCTATGTTGGCTGTTCCGGAGGGGTCCTACAGTGATGCCTTAAAGTTCACTCCCAGATAGCTTGTCAGGTCATCCCTGCCCCAATGGGGCTCCCACATCGTAATCAACTTACCGTTTTTTGGACTGGGAGGAAATGGAGCACCAGAAGAAACACCACGCAACCACGAGAGACATACAAACCTTGCAGATGTTGATTGGTTGGACTGAACCCAGGACCCCAGTGCTGCAAGCTATATGTCTTAAAGACACACTGTCTTCAGGTCTGTGTCTCAGCTGTCTCCTTCACTACTACCAGTTTGGAGCAGCTCACAAGATCCACACAGCCTTTATCTAGTCATTCATACATGATTCAGTAGAAATATCTATTTTTTTATCGTGTAATGATGCTGGTCACATGGTCAAGCAGTGATTCCCCCTGTTACCCCGTCCCTCTCCTCCCTGCTCATGTCTATGTGTAATGTATAGTAAAGCATGGCTAGTGTGTGTGTGCAATCTGCTGACATGCTGCATCCCTCCTATATACAGGTGAGAACACAACATCAGCTACAGCTGAATCTGACCATGTGCTGCTGTACACATGGCTCGCCTGACCTGCTGTATCTCCCTATAAACCACACACATACACACAGGCTGCATGGGGGGGCCACCCAGCACCAGAGCACACCATTATGCCCTTACACCATTTATACAGGCTGTCAGTCACGAACTGGGGGTGGCTGTGCTCTCCCACTCATGAAAGGTGGACACTTGAATGATGCTAATTGCTCATGGAGCATTTCACAGTCATTGCATACAGCTTTAAGGACCTCATTGCTAGTTTACAGGCATGTAGAGGACAATGAAGGGATAGAGGCACTGCCTCTCTATGGCAGAATATGAAAATATATTTAGTTTAGGGGTTATTTGGGGGAATTGACGTTCTCTTTAACACTGAGTTTTCACCTACTTTGCCCACCTAACTACTTAGCCTCTCAGATAGGGGGTATGAAATATCGCCTCCACAATACCCTATGAAATCTCACCCTTTTACCTTGGAATAATCACCTCCAATTGATATGCAACGACGAGAACTTTTTTGTCGAGAGGAGTCACTTTAGTGACAGGGGGAGTATTATTTCAGATACAGATAGTATCTAGAACGTCTATATCATCTTTCAAATCACAGCAATATGTGGTTCAATTTGTTACAGAACCAGAGTTAAATAAATAGTCAGATCCTATCTTTTTAACTTGTTCTCTTTTCTGTGGCACAAGTCTACACTTTTTTGAAATGATAAGATTCTTATCTTTCAATGAACCATGGTCTATGTTCGGTAGGAGGCGCCTTAACTGACCCTCCACTCCGTCTGATTCTCCTAAACTGGACTCTTACCATTTTAACCAGATTTTGGAGGAGATTTTTTTATGGGTAAAGGGGTAAAATTTAAATAAAAGAGTTAAGAATGAATTTTCATCCCTACCTGAGGGGGCTGCAGTGCAGAAGTGTATAGTGCTGGTGACAGACTCCCTTAAGGGACCTTGTTAGGACCCCTTTCTGGCACAGTATGATCTAAGTGTCCCTTAAGTCCACTATCTTTTACAGATGATTGCATGTTTAAAGAAATCTACTATCAGAAATCCATCATAAACCACAGGGACATTACTCATAGACTCGACCGTGACTGTGTTAATCTTCCTTATTTGTTATCCATGGTCTCCTTCCGTCTAAATTTACTTTCAAATTTGTTAATCTCCAAGGGACACCCCCCGCCCCCAGAGCCCTTCCATGCCGCGATTCCAGGCTTGTTACAACCTGTTCCCCATCCTCTCTGCTACCGTCCCTTTGCTGATGTAATCTTCACTGCAGCGTTTTGATCACACTAGTGGGAGGGGGGAGTTCTCCTGCTCAATATAACAGCCTGTGACTCTGCAATATGGAGGGGCTCTGTTAATGCTGCCTTGTACACGTCAAGTTAAGTACGATTTTTAAAGTAAGGAGGATCCTTGATATAGAAATAAAGAAGATTAACCAGTAGTCACGGTGCCAGGATAGTAGTAAGTTATAACCAGGTTTATCGTACATGGATTTGATGGTAGATGTTCCTTTAAATTCCTCCTAGTGGGACCAATATCATAAACTTATTCAACCCATTCATAAAATTTTTTGGAAAAAGAATAATAAACACCTTCACCTCTCGAAATTGGCTAGAGCCTTTAAATGATCTTTATCTCAGCTCACTGTGTTACAAAAAAAGTATGTTTAAAATAAATCGCTAATTTTGGGTTTTCTTACTTTGTGTATTAATGTTATATGTTTTTGCATTAAATTGCTGGCAATGTTTTTTTCTCTGTTCTGGCAGACATCTTCAGCCAATCATTCCCTGGATGTGAAATGTGCGCTGGCTGCCGTGGCTCTACTTATGACGGATTGATCGCTACTGAGAAGGTGCCCAAAGTGAATGTGAGGACCCCATCCGTCCCATCCTTTCCTCGATCTATAGAGTTTGACTGGCCCGCTTTGTACTTCATCATGCCGGAGCCCTCTGATTTGTTGAGTTATCTCGCTCGATCCGATGTAAATTATTAATTGCGATGTGTTTTAGGATGGTTGTAGTGCCCGAGACACAGCCTGTCCTCATTCCCCCGCGCCTCAGCATTGTATGGCAGACTCTGATGTTATTATCACTGACAATTTTGTAGGGGGAACGAGTTCTTGTACATTTATAGGACGACTGATTGGGAGACGGGCACGAATGATGTTTTAATACTTTTCTCTAAAGGGTCCCTCCGAGAAAGAATTCTGGAATATAGATACACGTAGCATGTTCTTGTCTGCGCCGACCTGTGCCATCCATAGGCTCCGCAGCTCAGCGTGTTGCTGCAGTTGCATCGCTGGCCCGAACGGAAAGTACAGATTTTAGTTATTGCTTTGTCTGTGTTTGCATGTTCATCCGTAGCACATAACATAACTTAGAGTGAGGGCTCTATGCTGGAGGATAGGACTTCTTCCTTGACTAGATTATGCTCTCGCATAGAAAGACTCGCTATATAAATGAGACCTGTTCCAATCTAGCCTTGACTTGCTCTGCTCTCTACTCTATAACATTCTACAGCAAATGGGTAACTGCTACAACCACGCTTCCTGCTACAGTAAAAGTTTCTCTATATGTACAATCTACTCCAGCTCCTCCTGTCTCTAAACCTGATGCGCCTGGAAGATAGAGCACTAGGTACATCTGTTTCACTCCTACAGATCTATACATACTATACCTGCAAGAGACGACGATGTACAATCTGTTCATTCCTCCTGCACTATAACATGCTACATCTTCTCGGTCTACCCCTCGCTATACCCTTGCTGTCTGCAGAAACTATGTCAATCTGCTCTGTGCCTCCGGTTTATAACAGGCTGTCTGCAGATATGACACTTTTACAATCTTTCAGCTCCTCTTGCTCTTTACATGCTGTCTATATGTAGGACAATTGTGTAAGTCGGCACTGCTCTACGCCTCCTCTATAAACCGCTGCTTGCAGATAGAACTCTATATACAATCTGCTCAGCTCCTTCTGCTCTATAATAATCTACCTGCAGATAGGACACATGTACAATCTGTTTAGCTTTTCCCGTCTATAAAATGCTGCCATAGATAGGACACAATGGGGCTTATTTACTAAGGGTCCCGAGGCCGCATTTCTGTCGACTCGTGACTTTTCGGGGATAGCGCCGCCGTGATAGGGATTCAAATGGTATTGTTGTCACACGCATCGGAATTTTGGCGCAATGGCGCCGGCTTTCATGCAACATACAATCGGGGAGACGGGCCTCACACGATCCATCGGATTCTGACAAAAACCGCAGGATTTAACTTAAAATTGTGTTTGCATGCCAAGCACTTACATGCACGAGGAAGAAGAAGTGAACTCCACGGCACCTGAGTGACACATGCAGGATATCGGTGTCACGCTCATAGTGATCCATTTTTTTTGCCGACATTCCAGATCAGGATCCGACGTGGACAGTAAGTAAGTTGCCCCTATGTATTAATCTGCTCAGTTCCTCCGGCTCTATAACATACTTGTCCAATAGGACACTGTAAATCTGCATTGGCCTCCTGCTTTGTAATGTGCTGCGTGCAGATAGGACACTATATACAATGTAGTATTATAAGATTTTTTTTCATGGTGACACATCACTTTAAGGGGTTGTCTCAGGATTAAATGGCCACTATGAGACCACTGACATGAAGGGGTCACTACAGTCAGAAGCACGGAAAGGGCAGTTATTTATTTTTTTATTATATAAACCTATTTATGCACTGACCAAATAAAGAAATAATATTAAAATCTAGTTTAGTCCCTGGTCTTATATTACTATAAAGATAATCACTGCACATAATGTCATGAGTGGGAGCTTGTGTGCGTTAAACGAAAGGAATAAATAAAAACGTAACGTGATGAAGATAAGGGCATATCTTTGCTGGAGCTGAGTAACCAGAGCCAGTAGATGTCATGTGGATTTGCTGATGTTATATCCACCACGGCCTCGGCGCTCGCTCTCACACACTTTCCGTATAACATTTTGAAAAACAGTGGCCGTACACTCTGAGGTAATTTACCCCGGTGATTTATGTTTGCTCCAAATCCTGGACGCACCAATCATGTCCTTAGTACAATGAAAAAATCTGACTCCATGACGCCACACTGAAGGGCAATGAGAGAGAAAGGCAGAATCGACTTAAAGGGAATGGATTTACTTACCAATTCTTTATAAAGTAGATGAACTGTGTGGAGTCTGTGTGGAGGATGTGGCGAGAGATCTGTGATTTTATAAAATATCCTCACCAGAACATTGTCTGGTTTAAAGGATTTTTTTGTGTGGCTAAAGTATCGATATTTATTAAAAATTTACTGAAAAACAAGACCACTTCTTCCAAAAAACCGCACCACACATGTCCATGGGTAGTCCCTTGTTATTGCAACTATTGAGTTGTAGTGCTGGGCACTGGGACTGGGGGACAATCATCCCTAGCCATGTCGGTTGGGCTCATCGTAGTCCGTGGGCTGGGGGACATCAGCCCTACGCATTGTCGGTGGGGGTCGTCGTATATCTGGCTGGGGGCACATCAGCCTACCATGTCTGGTGGCGTCAGTCGTTATACCTGGGCTGGGGTACAATCAGCCCTAGCCATTCTGGTGGCGTCAGTGCGTAGTCTGGGCTGGGGGTACATCGCCCTAGCCATGTTCTGGTGGGCGTCAGTCTAGTCTGGGCTGGGGTACAATCAGCCCTAGCCATGTCTGGTGGGCGTCAGTCGTAGTCTGGGCTGGGGACTCAGCCCTACCATGTCTGTGGGGGGTCAGTCGTATGTCTGGCTGGGGGTCATCAGCCCTAGTCATGTCTGGTGGGCGTCAGTCGTAGTCTGGGCTGGGTCATCAGCCCCAGCCATTCGGTGGGCGTCTTCGTAGTCCTGGGCTGGGGACATCAGCCCTAGCCATGTCTGGTGGGGGTCAGTCGTAGTCTGGGCTGGGGGACATCAGCCCTAGCCATGTCTGGTGGGTCAGTCGTAGTCTGGGCTGGGGCACACCCTACATGTCGGTGGCTCATCGTAGTCTGGCTGGGGGACATCAGCCCTAGCCATGTCTGGTGGGTGTCAGTCATATTCTGGGCTGGGGGACATCAGCCCTAGCCATGTCTGGTGGGTGTCAGTCATAGTCTGGGCTGGGTGAACATCATCCCTGGCTTGTCTGGTGGCACAAGTCGTATTCTAAGATGGAGGACATCAGCCCTAGCCATGTTTGGTGGCATCAGCCTAGTCTGGGCTGGGGGGCATCAGCCCTAGCATGTTCTGGTGGGCGTCAATTGTGGTCTGGGTTGGGAGACATCACCCTAGCCGTGTCTAGTGGGCATCAGTCGTAGTCTGGGCTGGGGATATCAGCCCTAGCCGTGTCTGGTGGCATCAGTCATAGTCTGGGCTGGGGTACATCAGCCCTAGCCATGTCTGGTGGGCGTCAGTCATAGTCTGGGCTAGGGTACATCAGCCCTAGCCATGTCTGGTGGGTGTCAGTCGTAGTCTGGGCTGGGGGACATCAGCCCTAGCCATATCCGGTGGGCGTCAATCATAGTATGGGATGGGGGACATCAGCCCTAGCAGTGTCTGGTGGCATCAGTCGTAGTCTAAGATGGAGGATATCAGCCCTAGCCATGTCTGGTGGCATCAGCCGTAGTCTGGGCTGGGGGGCATCAGCCCTAGCCGTGTCTTGTGGGCATAAGTCGTAGTCTGGGCTGGGGGACATCAGCCCTAGCCATGTCTTGTGGGCGTAAGTCGTAGTCTGGGCTGGGGGACATCAGCCGTAGCCATGTCTGGTGGGCGTAAGTCGTAGTCTGGGCTGGGGGACATCAGCTTTAGCCTGGTCTGGGGGGCTTTAGCTAGTGCAGTTGGCCACTACTGCCATTGATTAATAGCATCTTGTAATTGTCTTTGGTTTAGATATTTGTCAGTAAATAACCCCATCTGTTTTTCAATCTTCAGATTTAATAAATATACTTATTTTCCATTAGAAAATAAAAATAAAACGGAAAAAATGAAAAAAATATGGAAATAAATTAATATTTCACAGGGTATCAAAAATAACTTGGGAACCTGTCACCGCAATTTGACACATACAGCTAGTGAAAGGTTCCTATAGAGCCCTATTAACTATCTGACCCCCTTCTTTTAGTTAAAAATGTTTCCCTCATATCCCCATAAATAAACTCCATCTTATATTCCCTGGCGTCAGAGGAGGAGTGTCCTGTTGCAGGCCGCTCCCAGCCTCTTCTCAGCATGCCATGTGACCAGGGTGATGTCATCTAAGCTCCTTTAACAAGTTTGCAATGTCTACCCTATGTAGGTATTTGATCACATGAAATCACAGCATTCCTCCATGGACTTCTACTCCTCTCCTTGCTCCATAGATTTGTACTCCTCCCCATCCTCTATGGAGGCTGTTGTGATTTCATGTGATCAGATGCATACATGAGGTAGATTTTGCAAATGTAACAGGACCTTAGATGACATCACCCTGCTCATATGACATGAAGTGCCTAATGACGAAACAGAGCTCTCTAATAATGTTCCACAAAGCAGTGAGGAACAAGGAGGCGGGGCAGTGCAGTGATCACTACATATACCGGACCCCATTACTTTCATTGGACTTGCATCAGGCGGGTTGCATATAAATTTACAAAGTGATTTTTGTTTTATTATTGCAGCCATGGAAAGGAACCATTTAGGTATAAGGGCTAATGGTTTTTAATCATAGTTTTATTGACGTATTTATTTGTATTGGTTAATTTGCATGGTAGGTTCTCTTTAAAAATGTCCAAATCGCTGCTATCATTTTGCTATAAGACTTTATAAAAGTGATCAAAAAGCTGCACAGTTCTGAATACAGAGTGAATGAAAATGACAGCTGCTCCTACAAAAATGGCACCTTCCACAGCTCCATTCATGGAGGTATAAAAAAAGTTATCAGAATATGGTGATACAAATATTAAAGGAAACCTACCACTTGAAGTGGCAGGTTTCTGATGGAAATACGGGGCACCAGCTCAGGGTGAGCTGGTGCCGGTGCTTATTTTTGTTAGTGTTTTAAACCGCGGTATCACGGTTTAAAACACTTTTTAAACTTTATAGCCGGCACAGGCAGGTACGCGCTCGGCGCTTACCATGCGCGCAGCTCTCATTCACTTCCTATGTAGCCGCGCGCACGGTAAGCGCCGAGTGCGTACCTCCCTGCGCCGGCTATAAAGTTTAAAAAGTGTTTTAAACCGCGATACCGCGGTTTAAAACACTAACAAAAATAAGCACCGGCACCAGCTCACCCTGAGCTGGTACCCGGTATTTCCATCAGAAACCTGCCACTTCAAGTGGTAGGTTTCCTTTAAGCTTCAACTAATTTTGTTTAAAAATTTTTTTTAAAGATAATAAACAAAACTTGGCCCTCAGAACTGTACTACAAATCCTGAATGAAGCAGAGATGCTTCTCTTTCTCCCAGCAGGAAGTCACAGCAGGATCTATTCATTACCTTGTATACTTTAATGAGATTAAGTCACGGCAAACAATCTGCAAATATTTCTGTATATAGAAGGAAATATGTGAATGTAATTGGGAATATGGCAATTCTATCAACACAAATAAACCTGGAATCAATTTGCTCAATCCTTTGGATCTAGTATTACATTTCATCCTTCGTGTCCTTTTTATGTTGTATGATTGTTTTAACTACTTCATTTTCTGGTTTTCTTATCAATGACTAGTTACAGTTATTGTAATGTTTGATGATATATCAGACTAATTGGGCAGGCTTATGTCCTTTACCTGTATATATACTTCACATTTCCAGACTGTGAAGCATAAAAACAAAAACACAAATATTGCAGAATTTTAAATTGAATTGGCTATGCACAGCTCTTGTCCTTACTTCCTCCCTCCCCTTTCTCCCAGTCTGCATAGTATTTCTATATCACTTCTGCTCTTTTTAGCACTATATTTTGCAGCAGAACCCCTTGGAGTAAGTTTGCCTTTTCTCCTTCCTTTCTCTCTTTTGCCTGCGTTCAGTGTTTTGTGTCTTTCTTCTGCTTTTTCAGCACTTGTGATGTGAAGTGACACGGTGGTATTATTTTATATTTTAGCTGTTGAACTTTATACCATCTGAAGCCAGCGTAGCCGCGCAGGCCTGTCATCAAAGACTTTCAGTAATCCTGGCTGATACAGGGCATTAATCATGAGCCGCGTATCCCGCTGACTCAGTCAGAAATGATCCGAACTTCCCTAAATTCCTCACATAGTAATTTCTGTATTAAGGATGTGTCAAGCTGAGCTTTAAAGAGATAGCGTTTTTTCCAGCAGGCACTAAATAGAGCATTTATTTCACAAGACGGTCGCTGCGTTCAGAAGGCACAAAAGTTCTGTCACTTCTCGCTCCCTGCCTGTTTACCCAAGAGATTATCTGCTAGTTTTGAGTTGCCTGAGCGTTTTGTTTCTTTGTCGCTGGGTTTTCTTTTTTAATCACGTTGATTGAATTTACTGCAACAAATTAGCTGCCAGAAAGCACAATAAAATATGCATAAAAGCAATTCCACTCAGGATTGTTCCCAACATCGCTATGTGAGTTATTAGAGTTTTATATAGCGTGAACGGTAATCATATTACAGAGTACACAACCTCATCCCGTGACTTATGTGGCGTCTTACTGTTCTCTGATTTTGTAAGGAATTCAAAAGTGTCTTTCCAGGTTATATTGATGACGTTTCTATAGAATAAATCATTCATTTCTGACCTTGAGGATCACACTTGGGAACTTGGGAATTTTGGAATTCTCGCCTCTGGAATGCTGGAATAGAAGAGAATGGAGCAGTGTTTTTTAAATCTTTCCGGGACCTTTTAATACATGTTGTTATGATCCCCAGACTTAAAATTATTTTCGTTGCTACTGTCATTTTGCTACTGTTATGGACCTCAATCATTACCTCATCTGTGATCAGGAGTAATTCCTTCTCACCGCCTTTGAATTGTTTTTCCCAACAAAATATAAAATCAACGTACCAGTGCATTTTTGGAGTGGGAGGAAACCAGAGGACCCGTAGGAAACCCACACAAACACAGAGAGGACATACAAAGTCTTTGCAGATGTTGACCAGGATGGGACTTGAACCCAGAACCCCTGAGCCACCATGCTCCCCATACATATACATGTTTCAGGAAACACCTGTATCTGTATAGACAAGGCTCAGCCTTTGGGCCCTCTCTATACACCCCTTACTTACCGCTGACACACTAATACAACGGTGTCATCTTTTATAAAGATGCCCAGAATTACTGTGCAGTAAATAACCTACCTCAACTAAATTCTTCACACCTACCTTCTCTTAGTGGCTCTGACTGGCATTGTGCCCAACAAAGTCTCCACTCTCCTGGCGCTATGCACATGTGATCATTATCTCGTTTTTTTTGTATAGGAGACATCCCGCAGGCATAGTCTTACACTGGGGGTGGGGTGGACCTAGGGCACGGCACGGTACCGTGCAATTCTAGAGATAGGAAGCCAACAGTAGGAAGCTGTTCCCGTCTCCTGGTTTCCCGACTTCACTGTGGAACGCTTTCCCGGTTCCTAACATCATCGGAAATGTTATAATTTGCTGCATGGAGAAAGTAAATGGTGGCACACAGAGTAGGAACAGAGGCAGGATATGTCCACATGTTCAGGATTCGATGAGGGTTTTAGTCCTAAATCTGCTTCCGTTTGGCATCCAGTACAAGTAAAGCAAATTTTGGACTGTCCAATGGAAGAATAATCTGCAGCATCTCACCTCTGCATGGGAAAGCTACAGATCATATTGATGATTGGGGATAATCCTTGAAGCGATTGTCACCTCTGCTGCTCAGATCTACTGAAAAGATTGTAGCATCAACCTCAAATGTCTGCCAAAGGCTAACCAAACGTGTTGTGAGCATGCCTTTACAGTCTTTGGTGTCCAAACACTTAAATTTTGTATTCTCTCCGTGTTTGCGTGGGTTTCCTCCGGGTCCTCCGGTTTCCTCCCACCCTCCAAAACATACAGGTAGGTTGATTAGATTGTGAGCGCCATTAGGGACAGGTACTGATTTGATAAACTCTGTAGCGCTGAGTAATCTGTGTGCACTATATAAATTAAGGAATTATTATTTTATTATTACATAGCTCTGTCTCGTTGATCATACAAGTTTCCCCATACTAATCATTGCTTACTTGATTTTGTTTACTTGCCTCACTGTGATCCCTTAATCGGATAGTGTCTTTACTCGACAATGATCTTTTTTTTAATGAAAATTTTACACTGCAAACTCTAGATTATGGTACATTTAACGGATATGCCGGTAATTTGGAATCAATGACCATCCGACCCCCATGGATGTTCATCTAAGCTCAGCCTTGTAAATTGGCTCTGCTTTATACATTGTATGGCATAATGTGTATGAAAGAAATTGCTAAATTTAGAGCATATCCGTTTTTGTACCAGAGCAGCAAGTTTTGTAGCATTTGGAGTGTTATGAGCTACCGTGGAACAGCAGGCTTACCATCAACATCCATCATGATATACCGGGGACACTTTATCATAGATCCAGGCACCGTTACTGTGGTAATCTTTTTATATTTGTTATCCTTGGCCTCCTGCCTTCTAAAATCAACTTTTAAAATTAAAATAATGAACCAGAAGGGCTCCTGGCTCCCCCTCTGTCTACATGATGTAATCTCACACATTGGGCGGGTGAGATGTTGTACTGCTTAGTGTAACAGCCTGTTGCACTGAAATTCCCCAAAGCCCTTCTGGTTGATTAACATAATTTTAAAAGTTGATTTTTAGAAGGAAGGAGCCAATGGATAACAAATACAAGAAGATTACCACAGTCACACTCTCTGGATAAGGGCCCCTGGTTTAGCTTGCTTGAATTCGATGGTAGGTTTCCTCTAAAGGGCATCTACCACCAGGATGAAGGACTGTATGCAAATAAGCCTGAGCCGGAAGCTCCCATTTAACACCATCTCCCAGCGCTTACAACGCTGAGAGATGGGGACGGATGGGAGGAGCCGGCCTCATCGGGGACCGGAAGCTCCCTGTGCGCGGCTTCTGTGCCCCTGTAAACAAACAGGGGCATGGAGCAAACGGACCGCGGCGGGGGACAGCGGCGGCGCCGGAGGAGGTAAGTAGATGTTTATTATGTTTAACTAGCCCACCCAGCCCGGCCCTCAGTAATTTTTAACAGCCGGATAACCCCTTTAAGGTAGATCTGATGGTAGCTTCCTCCGAACATCCGAAGCCCTAAACTTTTTCTGTAATACTTGAATTCCTCTTAAATTAATGTAAACTTTAACTAATATGCAAATTTTGGTCAGAGACTACTGGGGAGTGCAGTAGCCTTTGCTCCCACAGCCCTGAACGGTTACTCCACACCTCCGTAGCCTCTGCTGAAAATGAGTATATTTGTCAAACTTTAGATAAGGTAAGGAAGTATTAAAGGATTAGACAAAGACAGTTTAGGGCTTAGGATGTTAGGAGGAACCTACCATCGGAATGATATAGCTTAATAGGTAGGTAATTTCTGCTGGTTGGTTTCTTTTAATGAAATTTGCTTCAGAAATAGGCATAAATTATATGTGAGATGCTGGTGCGGGGCAGATAAGAGGTGTTGCGTATGTTATTAGGGGACATGAGCCTCTTGGGGACTTGTTCTGTTCCGCACATTGGTGATGTAGTTTGCCAGTCTTAATAAATTGTCCTCGTTTATTATATATTTATGTGTAGTAGTATTCTGAATGTATCACCCAGGAGAATAGAAAGCTGTAGAGTCGTGTTTTGATAGATTCACTTTCAAGGTATCCAAGCTTTAATTCCGGATAAACCGCCTGTAATTGCTCATGTAGCGCTTTAATGAAAACCGGGTTGGCATTTGACAGTTCTCCAGCACAGAGAGTGATGGGCTTAGCTGTTAAACTAAAACCTTGCTGAAATCGGAAGAAAAAAGCCAAAGTGTTTTGAGTCTGTGCGCAGTATTAGGGCGTTAAGTGGTTATTTAGATAATGTAACAGTAGGCGCTCGCGTAAAGGTAATTAGATTTGTTGTACAACTTTCTAGCGATCTCCACTGGGTCCTAACATAGTTTTAGAGGCAATTTGTACGCTGCGTTGGGCGTTTGTATCGCCTTGTATATTCATTTTATACCAGTGAAGTTATTATATCGGATGTGGAGCTGCGCGCTAATTTTCGCGGCCCCAATCTTATTGACTTATGTGAACGATAATGGAGGTTATGATCCTTTTTTATGTGCGAAATCGAGAGCAGAAAACTATTTAAGAGGGATGTTGTATATGAAAATAACTGGAAGGGCTTTGTCTTAATTTTCTCACACAGTTTTTCCTCGGCGGCTCCCTTGTTAGGCACATAGTGGGAGCATTATTTATTACGCCGGTGGCTTCTCGCAGATTGACAGTGACCCACATTTAACGTCAAGAAACCTATTGAAGAAAGTTGGCAAGTCATTAGACGTGAAGATAAGACGGGAAGAAGGGAACATTTGCAAAAGCAGAGATGTTTGATATGTCTGGACAGAAGCTCTAAGAGCCATTTGATGTAGTTGTCAATCCTTGTTCTTCTGATGCTTCACAAACTAAAGGAAAGTGAACAAGATGTATCTGAACAGAAGCGAAGACTCTCTTCTCTCCCTGGATTTTTAGCGTTCCCACGCTTCCCCTCTGAAGTCGCCTCAGTACGGGCTTGTTGGTATGCCTACCTTGTCTAGTATTTGCAGTTCAAACAATAGATTCGGTTGCATTGTGTTTCTGTCTTGTGCGTTCCATTAGTATGAGAATGTTCCTTGAGGTTATGGAACTTCATGATGATTTTTGGGAGATATTTATACTTGTCACCGCTCCTGACATGTCTGTTTTAGTAGATAGTTATATTTCCGGAAAAAACTAGCAATTTATGAATAATTTAAAACTTTGAATATCATTTATTGAAGGAATAACAGAGGTTCACTTTTATCAGCTTTTACACCCCCCTCAGGTAAGATATAAAAAAAAATAAAAGTTACTATAACATGGCCACAGTTCTGGTGTCATTGTAGAGATACAATCAGGGAATGCCTGGAAAGCTGGATTTACTATAGTCTTCACCGGAAAATGGTTGGAGACTAAAGCAGAAAACTGGCATAGTTTGCACCCGATCTACTAAGAAGTTGGAACCGATATGGGCGCTGGTGGGGGATATTTTAAGATGTTTTGAAATCCCATTTTAAAACCCCACCATTGTGTTTACAGTGAATTTTTTTACATCATGTTAAAGGTAAACTATCACCAAATGTAATCTCTACAAAGCACCTCCGGTGCTCTATAGAGGTTAAGAGCCATACTGCAGCAATGCCTTTATTATCTAGATTAGCAGGCACTTTAAAAAAAATGATATTTATGTAAATGTGGCAGAAGTGCTTTGAAGGGAGTTACCAGAGCCCATTCGTGTTCTAACATCACAACCTCACAACAATCACTTTTTTTGAAAACTTTTGAGTTATAGAATAATCTATTTACCTTTCCCTGTAGCCTATCCCTGAATTTGCTGTGTCCTGCTTATGGTTGTGCTGCTTTTGTTTGTGAGACCAAGAAACTGGATGGATTCTAACTCCTTGATGGGTAGGCCTGCTCCCTGCTTTCACTAGAGGAAGGGCTAAGTCATGTGATGCCCCTGTCCCTATCACACCTGTCCCAGTCTCTAATTGTACATGACTTATCTTCTCTCTCAACACCTTAGGTTCCCTTCCCCATCAGCTGACATCTGGTCACTATCTACACAGCAGCTGTTAACTCTGATGACTATACAGCTAAACAGTGACTAAACACTTCCTGTCACTGCTGGTCTATACTACTTATTCCATGCTCTTCATGTGATGGAAGCTGCCAGGCTAGTCAGTGTACTCATGCGGAGCTCAGTAGATTTACTTGTTGGAATTGTAGAGAGAACACATGGGATGTGAGGGCAGCTTACTAACTCAATTTTAGGGAAAAGACGGATATCTCCACCCACTTTACTGCTGCTGAATTAGATTGTTGGCATGTAGCTCCAGAACTGAAAATGCCATAACTCAGGCAAGAAAAGGGTGAGCAGCACAATATGAGCATGGATCTGTTTGTTTTGAAAGGTGAGATCATATATTACAATTCAATAAAATTAATTATTAAATTAATTATTAGTCAGAGCTACACTTTTAAACATTTCTAGGGGGACGGAGAGAGGAAATGTTTTAAGCAATGATATTACAGAATAGTTATTTCAGGGCAGTACAATTATTTACATAGATGTCAGGAGAGGTGACGGGTTTTATATTAGATGCCCTTGTGTCAGTAACTATGGCTGCTTATTTTGAGTAATATGAAGTCATCTTGATCCCATTTCATTTCGGTTCCCGCTACACACGACCTTCTACTATTTCATAAAGTCTTCTTATTCCTTTAAACCTGTAACATTGAGACTCACTCACGGACCAAATTTATAATTGCAGCCATAAATTTTGAGCGTTTCTCTTAGTGCTAAATTGGACCCGGACGCGTAATATCCATTTTACTGTCACGCTGAAATCGTTCTTCATTTTTCATGCTAAAATATTTTATTTAGTAAGAACCTTATTTCTCCGTTCAGCGGGGGTTTGCCGCTTTGGTAAACATTTCTTTTCAGTTTTTTTTGTTTTGCTGCAAGACTTTATATACGGGAATGTATTCTTTAACTGTAAGTAGTAGCCGCAGCGATACTCCATAATATTGTCACAGACGGGGAACCGTTCCTCATCTGGGTTGTGCATGGCATGATCATTAGTTCTGTGCCACTGGTGCCAGCAGTCTGGTAAATTAAGAAAGGATTGGCCAGGCATTGCTATAACTGCGTGTTGCCAAATCAGCGGTAATCCATAGAGTGTTTAGTTAAAAGGGTTGTCCAGTGTGTGACGTTAGCCCTTATCCACAGGAAAGGGTCTAATTTGCTGATTGTTGGGGTCCCAGTGACCTATTCATTGCTATGGCACTGACGGAGATAGCCGAGCACCAAAACATCCAGCTATTTCTGTCAGTTTTGTAGACATCTAATGGAGCGGCAGCCCACGTGTGCGATGGGCCACTCAATTCTTTTGAGGTACGATGGGTCCGCTTCTCCGTGATCCACGGTGATCTCTCCGCTAAAACCCCTACTGAACAGCAAGCTATCCTGTGAGTAGGATCTTACTTCTGGTGACTGGACAACCCCTTTATCCAAAGCTTTACATTCCACCGGTACTGTCATCGTAAGCAGGTTGTTTGGCATCCATCACTGGGGAAGAAAGTGTCTTAGAGTAAGACAGACAGTGTTAGACTAGACAGTCTTGTGCGCAGCCAGATTTATCAGAGTGTCTGCTGCAGGAGGATGGATCTGTCGTAGTCTAAGGCCTCGTGTACACCACCCTGTGCGTCACCTGAGCCTGGTTCCAGACCAAGCACGCTGCCAGCCAGGGAAGACAATGGGTGAGCACTGATCACCCCTTCATTCGCCTTAGGAAATCAGTTTGAAAATAGAACCTTCTCTTCATACCGCAACATGACCGCCTGTCATAGACCTATCACGGCCCCCAATACGGTCATGTGAATGTCGCCTAAGAGGAGTCTAGTCGTACTTTACACCTCCTATTAGTTGGTTTAATTTTTTGTGCACAGACTTATTCCTGCGAAGCCAGCTCACTTTGGCCTACGAGTAGTAAAAGTGTCTAAAACGGTCTCGATAAATGTGGCACAAGTCATTTAAGGGTCCATGCACACGTCCGGAAATGGTGACCTGCAAAAACGGCAGCTAACTCATTGCCAACATAGACGTGTATTGTGCTGCTACGTAAACGATAGGTTAGGTCCTATTACTGCCCTGATTTGTGGTTCGTGCAGTCAGCTCTCTATGGAGCAGCGCTCACCCCCTTCTTTATTCTATGTAGAGCTGCATAACGAAGCAGTTAGTTCAGGTAGGTGGGTCATGTGACAGATTTCTCTTAGGAAGGTGCGGTCTTTGCACATTAATATACAATATACACTTTTTACCATGCAGGCAGTCCCCAGGTTATGTACAAGATAGGTTATGTAGATTTGTTCTTAAGTTGAATTTGTATGTAAGTCGGAACTGTATATCTTAAAATTGTAGATCCAGGAAATTTTTTGGGGCGTTTCTGTGACAATTGAATTTTAAAAATGTTGGATTGTTATAAGAACCAGGATTAACAATAAAGCTTCATTACAGACACCTGTGATAACTGTTATAGATGTTTATTGTATATACTGTTATAAGTACAGTAAATAACCAATTACAGAGATCCGTTTGTAACTAGGGGTCATCTGTAAGTCGGGTGTTCTTAAGTTAGGGACAGCCTGTATTCTTAAAGATACCTCTTCTGTACTGTCGCCATTATATTGCCCTCATGTTTACACATCTAAATTTGTGTTTTTCTGCTCCTTTTATCAGTGCACTCTCAGAAGCGGAGAAGTCGACTTTGCGCGCAGGACTCATCACTAACTTCAATGAGCCAGTAAATCAGGTTAGTGTATATTTTAATACTGATGAGTAGCTCACACATTGCGCTTGGATCCCTATGGGAGAGGACATGATATTTCCCCTATGTATTGTTAGCTCTCTGTTATTAGGAAGTGACTAATAATTTTCATTAGGCACTATTCAGACATCGCCTATTGCTAGGATCAGACATCACTTGATCAGCAGGGATCTGAGCCCGGGGAATTAAATACAGATGAGTTTGTTTTTTTAAAAGGATCTTTAAAGGGATTGTCCAGTATTTTTTTTCCTACTATGGTCCCCTTGAGGTGTATATATAACCAACTAGGTATACTCACCTCTCTCCATCACTCCGTTGCAGCATGTGCCCGCTACATCCTTTGGATGCAGTCTGTAGTGGGCGCATACAGGATGTGCTGTGCTGTAACAGAGTGCCAGAGAGATGTAGACCAAGTTTATTATTTTTATTATTTTGGGGGGATGGGGTGGCTATATACTATAGTGGCTGGCAGACTATATACTGGGGGTTGGCATGGGCTGGCAGGCTATATACTGGGGGGTGGCACGGGCTGGCAGGCTATATACTGGGGGGTGGCAGGGGCTGGCAGACTATATACTGAGGGGTGGCACGGGCTGGCAGGATATATACTGAGGGGTGGCACGGGCTGGCAGGCTATATACTGGGAGTGCAGGGGGGCTGGCCTCTATATGCTGTGGGGGTCTGGCTGGCTATACACTGCGGGGTCTGGCAGGCTATATACTGGGGGGGGCTGGCTGGCTGGCTATATACTGTAGCGGCTGGTAGCCTATATACGGGGGGGGGGTCAGAGGCTGCAGGTTATATATGCGGGGGGCAGGGGCTGCAGGCTAGAGGGGGGGACCTGGAGCTGGCAGGCTATATACTGGGGGGGGGGCTGGCAGGCTATATAATGGGGGTCTGGCTATATACTGCATGGACTGGCAGGATATATGCTAGGGGGGAGGGGCTAGCAGGCTATATACTGGGGGGGCAGGGGGCTGGCAGGCTATATATTTAGGGGCAGGGGCTGCAGGCTATATAGTGGGGGGCAGGGCTGGCAGGCTATATACTGGGGTGGCCGGGGCTGGCATGGAGGCTATATACTGAGGGCAGAGGGGCTGGCAGCTATATACTGGGGGGGCCAGGGGCTGGCAGGCTATATCTGGGGGAAGGCAGGGCTGGCAGGCTATATACTGGGGGCAGGGGCTGCGGTTATTGGGGGGCAGGGTGGCTGGTGGCAGGGGCTGGCAGGCTATATCCTGGGGGTGGCAGAGGGGCTGGCAGGCTATATACTGAGGGGCAGGGGCTGCAGGCTATATACTGGTGGTGGCAGGGCTGGCAGGCTATATACTGAGGGTGGCAGGGCTGGCAGGCTATATACTGAGGGGCAGGGCTGCCGGCTATATACTGAGGGTCAGGGCTGGCAGCTATATCTGGGGTGGCAGGGCTGCAGGATATATACTAAGCAGGGGCTGGCAGGCTATATACTGGGGGGGCAGGGCTGGCAGGCTATATACTGGGGGGGCAGGGGATGGAAGGCTATATACTGGGGGGCAGGGGATGGCAGGCTATATACTGGGGGGCAGGGGCTGGCAGGCTATATACTGGGGGGGGGCAGGGACTGGCAGGCTATATACTGGGGGAGCAGGCAGGCTATATACTGGGGGGCAGGGACTGGAAGGCTATATACTGGGGCAGGGGCTGGCAGGCTATATACTGGGGGGCAGGGGCTGGCAGGCTATATACTGAGGGGCAGGGGCTGGCAGGCTATATACTGGGCATGCAGGGGCTGGCTATATACTGGGGCAGGGGCTGGCAGGCTATATACTGGGCATGCAGGGGCTGGCAGGCTATATACTGGAGGGCAGGTGCTTATCAGCTTTATACTGGCTGGAGGCTGTGACCAATGCATTTCCCACCCTCGGCTTATACTCGAGTCAATAGGTTTTCTCAGTCAAAATGGGCTTATACTCAAGTATATACAGTACATACAAGGGCTAAACAAAATAAAAGTAAAATTGGTGAGGGGTGAGTTTTTCGTCATCTGACTACTGAGTTTTTCAATCTTTCTAGATTGCCACCCAGATTTCTGTCCTCATCGCTAAAGTTGCACGACTTGACTGTCCCAAGCAGTGGCCCGAACTGATCCCCACCCTGATAGAATCCATAAAAGTCCAAGATGAGCTGAGACAGCACCGAGCGCTCTCACCTTTTACACGTGACCAAGACCTGTCCTCTAAAAGGCTGGCGCAGACAGGAAGCTCTTCCAAGATGTAAGTCCTGCCGGGCGCTTCCGACAAGTAATAATCTGACTGGTTAAACTATAGTGTTACATCTGTATTCACCTCTCAAGTATAATGAGTGCTAAAATCTAAGTGAGTCTGCACAGCCGGACTCCTCATCTATCCTCACACCACAGAGGGACTGAGATAAACTGATCCACACAAGGGATCATTCACATCCCTGATCACAGGGGGAAGGGGGTTGAATAGAAAAGGACCTAATCTTAAAGAAACACTTCAGGATAAAGCTAATACTAGTGCATCGGGACTTATTCACAGCTTATATAGTAGTGCACCCCAGAATTGTAATTATTGGGTCTCTATGTATATCATGGATACGGCCATACATATGTAAATCAGGATGTGCCATACATATGTATATCATGGTATGTGGCCATACATTCCTACTCTATGATGACCATGTCCAACTTGCATACCAATTATGTTACAATCTATGTACAAATTATGTGCATTTCTTTCCCGGAAGATTAGTTATGTTGAATCTTTTCTATAAAGCTACTCAGCTCCTCCTGCTCTGTAACAACCTCCCCCCACCCCCCCCCCCGCAAATAGAACACTATGCAATCTACTCCACTCCTCCTCCTTCTTATAACATTCTGCCTGCACATGAAAAGTATAAATCTTACTCATCTCCTCCTGCTCTATAACTGCTCCTGCAGATAGGACTTGTGTGCAATCTGATCAGCTCCTACTGTTATACATGCTTTCTGCACATAGATAACTGTATACATGGATATGTATAAATGCTGTATACACAGATTTACACTATACCAAATCTACTCAACTCAATCCTCCTGCTTCTACCATGCTTGTAACAGATTTGACACTATGCCAAATCTACTCAACTCCTCCTGCTCTATACCATGCTGTATACAGATTTGACACTATGCCAAATCTACTCAACTCCTCCTGCTCTATACCATGCTGTATACAGATCTCCTCCTGCTCTATAACATGTTCTGGCTCAGTGATGTTTCCTGACCTTACAATTCATGTACCTGGGAAAGAACATGGCAGGGAGGCTTTACCTATGGAGAAAATTTTTAAATTCTTTCTTTCCGGGAAGATGAAAGTGTTTTATTTGAGGATATCTCTTTTATACGTCCTTGCATCCAGATGGATTTATGTCACAATTTACAGTGTAGGAATGTGCTATAAAACCCGATGTAATGAAGCAATCAAAGACGAAAAACAAGCCCTTTCTTCTAAATCACAGAAGTGCAAGGTGACTTTAATTATATATTCCAGGACACATTATTCCTCGTAATTCACAGTTTAGTCAAAGCAAATTTCATTGTGTGTGACAATGGCTGATGGTGATCCATCCCATTATGGAGAGCTGTTCACAGATGTCACGGTGTCACTGGTGACATCCCTACACTTAGGAAATGATCTCACACACTCTGTATTACTATCAGTTTTATTGTCTAATAGCTCATTTATGGGTGACTTGACAAGTTGAAATATTGTTGTGTCCTAATAATTTTTGAGCGTAGCTTCAAGGTCACAGTTTTGAAGATATGCGATTGATCTAGCACTTAAGGTACTTATGAACATCCTAAAAAATGGGTAAAAGGGGTTTTTGTGATGTGTGTGTAAGTGTGGCGGGCAGGATATTAGGTAATTTAAGAAAATATCTATAAAAAGTCCTGCTCCGCTTTCTTGAGATGTAAAGTGAAGCCTCTGGTCTTTTATTTCATCAGCCAGAGATTCCTGTCAATATAATAGCCGCAATTCGAGGGTCATGTGATCTCTGTATGTCCATGAACAATCGCCCTGCCAGGACTGTGATCTTATATTCATGAATACTATCGTAAGGTATTGGCAGGGCGATTGTTCATGGAAAGTTTGAGGTCACATGACCCCCAATTTGTGCCTATTATATGGACAGGAATGTCTGATCACGGGACTTGAAGTCCTTCTGTGGAGCATGGCCACCATCTTTTTTACACCGTCCAGGGCGAGCAGGGATAAAAAAGGTAATAACCTTTCAGAAAACTATTAGCCAGAAAGGACATGTAATAATGATACACAGGAGGTTTTTTTATGTTCAGTGGCCGGACAACCCCTTTAAGCTCTGTTATCACTGCCATCAGATGCTCTCTTCAGTGCCTCAGTCAAGAATCTTGAGAGATTTCATAGAAAACTATTTGGAATCGGACTGATCTCCTTCTATGTTAATAAGGTCCATTATACAACAAAGTTTTTTGTGTTATTGATCCAGCAGATGTCTTTAACTTTTATTAAATGAAAACTATATTGGTAGCATGACTCGGACCTTATTTATCTATGTAATCCCTGAGGACACCCGACTTACAGACGGATCTGCCCACTGTGCCTTCTGGTGATGTAGGTAATTTACTGAACTTTACTCCCAGGCTGCAATGATCATCTGTAAAGTGTCTGTAAGGCTATATTCACACTGCCGTTGCCCGCCCGTACCGTAGCGGGCAACGGCAGTGTACGGGGAGAGGAGGTGAGCGCAGCTCACCCCCGCCCCTCTCCATAGCAACCTACGGCGCACGGCGCCGTATTACAGGAAAAGATAGGACAGGTCCTATCTTTTTCCCGGGTACGGAACGGTACGGTGCCGCACGTGTGCGGCACCGTACCGCTCCCGTAGGGTGCCGTGCGTCCATAGAAGTGTATGGGGGACGTATATCGGACGTATATCGGCCGTATATACGTCCCCCATACGTTCGTGTGAATATAGCCTAAGGAAGTATTTTTACATTTTACATCTCCACATAGTGAAACGTCAAATTTTTGAAATCCAATTGACCAAAAAATAATTTGTCTAGTGTTAAACTTAACTATACCTGTTCTGACCTACACATGACACTTGGTTACTACGACAGCCTCTGGTAATACGAAGACCCGAGGCTGTCTTATTTGAACACATTCATTAGAATGTGCGATTTGCGCATTGTAATATATGATGTGGTAAATCCCATATACTGCCATACTGTAGTATGGTAGTATATGGTAGGATTTATCAGACAACCAAGGGTTAAAGTACCATAGGAGGTCTGAAAAATAGTAAAAATAAACAAACTTGAAAAAAAAAAAAAAACCTAAAAATTTAAATCACCCCCCCTTTTCTTGGAACTGAAAAAATCTGAAAAAAATTATTGGTTTTCGCTGCGTCCCAAAACGTCAGTTTTTTAAAAAATATAATAATGGTTGTTCCCGAATTTTAACCCTGCAAAGGAAAAAGAGCGCCCAAAGTCGAAAAATGCCACTTTTTTGCCATTTTGAAAAATAAAAAAAAATTCAATAATCAAAAGACCGTACAGTCCTTAAACTTGCAGCTTTGAAAACATCATAATGAATCGCAAACAACTACAGTATGAAAAAGTTATTAGCGTAAGAAGAATTTTTATTTTCTACAGGAGGTTTTAATTTTTGTAAATGTATGAAAACATTATAAAACCTATATAAATTTGCTATCCCCATGATCGTACCGACCCAAAGAATAAAATAGACATGTCATTTGGGGCGCACAAGAAAATGGTGCAAGTGCGTTGTTTTTTTTTTCACCATATACTGTACACTGCATTTGGAATTCTTTTCCCGCTTCCCAGTACATGGCATGGAATATTAAATACCATCACTATGATGTGCAATTTGTTATGCAAAAAACATTAGAGAATGTGTACTTTTGTTATCATGAGAATATTTAAGAGTCTTGTCTTTCTGGAATACTGCTTTAAAAACTTAAAGAACCTATCTTGTATGGAACCAGGGGACTACCTGTACGGTCCTTTTGGTCTGGTGTAACAATGATGGTGGACTTTAAGATGCAATTATATTCAAATGGGAGTTCCAAGATGATTAAAAGCCGATCTACTTCCGCTCCTCTGTATCCTTTCTGCTTTCAGCTTACTAATATCTCTCCACATAGTGAAATTACCTTCTCAACCAATAACAGTAAAGGTAATAATAATAAAGGTAGTCAACCTTGTCAGGTGATTGACTGAGCAAACCTGTATGTGTCAAGAGACTCCAAGAAATTTCGACCAAGGGGAAAGAGAAGCATCAGAACCGAAGTGGCAAGCATCGGTGAGAAGTGAGAGCCCATTTCAATTCCCCTTAAAGGAAACCTGTCACCAGGAGAGCCATTTTCAGCACTCCCCCAGTCCCTACAGAGCATAGTTCATACACTGCCATTTTTGTATAAAAAATATGTTTTAGAGAAAAGAAAGATATGTTATATAGTACCTTTCAATACCATGTGCTGTGTGACCAGGCACTAGGCACCTGGGAGTGGCTATAGAGTAGCAGCCCCATATCCCCCACCCACCCTTGGGAAACCGCTCCACCATGTGTCCTTCTCAAATAATGAATAACTCCCATTACTCGGGATTGGCTGTAGAGGAGCAGGGGGCGTCGCTAAGCCAAGTGAGGGGCATTTTCATATATTTGAAAAGGACACATAGAGGAGCGGTTTTCCAAGGGTGGGGTGGGGGGCTGCTCCTCTATAGCCACTCCCAGGGGACAAGTGCCTAGTCACACACCACATGGTATTGAAAGGTACTATATAACATATCTTTTTTTCTGTATTGTATGTACTATGCTCTGTGGGGACTGGGGGAGTGCTAAAAATGGGTGACAGGTTCCCTTTAAAGGGCATCCTTGGTCAAGGAATGTCACTTCCGTTTTCCAGGGGGCTTTGCTTCCTCTGTTGTCCCATGGTCTGAAGAGGCTACCCACTGCAAGGAGCGGGTCACGCGATCCATGACGTTGGATGCAGTATCTGAAACTACCTGAGTGGCATGAGCGGAGTTAGTATATATCTTTATCTTCTCTTACCCCGGTTCCTGGAAATATGAACTACGGGAAAGCCACATTAAACATCTTTATTTTCAACCCCTCTAACTTTATAGGTAGTACAATTGTCCATAGACTTATTGGGGGAGATTTATCATCAGTCTCTTAGAGCAGAACTGTTCTAGTTGCCCATGGCAACCAATTAGAGCTCAGCTTTCATTTTCCTGCCGCTAATTATACAATTAAAGCTGAGCTCTGATTGGTTTCCATGGGCAACCAGAACAGTTTTACCTCAGATACTTGATGATAAATCTCCCCCATTGTCTTTTTCAGATACAGATTTATATTTCTTGCAGGGGCTGTGAATCGCTACCAGCTGGCACCGCGTATCCTATTCCTTGTGGTGCAGTCAGCACCGCCCTTAGCAGAATACAATTTGCACGTTTTTTCCCTTAATTTACTTAAAATGTATTTACAGTTTATCACATAAAAATGACTGTGAACGGGCTGTCGTCTCCAATCTTTGCTTTCAGCCGTATCTGAAGAGGCCCTCCAGGATGTGGAGCGGCTTCAGATTCATTTGTGGAGAAAGCCGAGTTGAGTAGGGATTTCACAGGTCAGCGTTCTCAACATGTGTGAAAGAGCGATAACGTAATACACATGTTCTTAGAGTTTTCCCGGGAAGAAGCCTCCTCACAGAAGAGAGATATGTTGTCCTCACTTTCTCGCTTCACCATATAATAATTAGTGTTGATGTTCCTGTCTATAGTGTCTATATTTACAATGTAATGCTGTGTATGGAGCAGGGAAAACAACTCCATTACCGCCATCAGATCCCCTGATCCAGGCTCATTACATTGTAAGCTTTAAAGGAAATCTACCATCAGGATCTTGGATTATAAACCAAATACACTTACATTCTGGTGTGTGCCCCCTTTATTAGGATCTGCTCTTTTTTTTTAACTTCTTGTGCCCCCGATTTTTAGAAAATATGCTTTAAAAACTATGCAAATGAGCCTGAGGGGCTCCAGGCTTCATTAACTTTTATGGAGCATGGAGTCCATGAGGCTCATTTTAGAGCCTTTTTTTCCGTAAAAACAAAGGCATTAAAAGCTTAAAGAAGAGTGGACCTGACCAAGGGGGCACACACCAGAATGTAAGTGTACTTGGTTTATAATCCATAATCCTGATGGTAGATGTCCTTTAAAAGAAACCTTCCATGAGGGATCTACCATCAGAAGTAGAGCTGACCTACCTCTGCCCTAATCTGTAATGTAATAATCCTGGAACCTAATTTGTTAAAAACTTTTATTTTATTAATATGTAAATTACCTGTAGAGGCTACTTGGGCGTGGACTAGCCTTTTACTCCCAGTGCCCAGCCAGGCTAGTTCACGCCCCAGTAGCCTCTAAAGGTAATTTACATATTAATAAAATAAAAGTTTTTAACAAATTAGGTTCCAGGATTATTGACGGACAGATTAGGGCAGAGGCAGGAGGAAAAATCTACTATCAGATCTACTTCTGATGGTAGATTCCTCACGGTAGGTTTCCTTTCCTTAAGAGATTGGACATGTTGGATTTGTCTCTGGACAGTTTAGTATTGAATCATATATTCAGATTTAATTTACCATATCCCCCCCAAAATCACATGAAATGTTAAAGATCACCAGATTTTACCCCCTTATTCCCTCAGGTAGGGTAAGAAATGTCCTTTCTAGAATTTCCCTTTTTACATGAAATCTCCTCTATGAAAAAAGCTCCTCCAAAGTCATATGCAAATAACGTGAGAAGAGTCACTTTTAGAGGCTGAAACGGGGGGGGGGGGGGGGTAGTGACTCTATCTTAATTTCTATAGTACAGGCGGTCCCCTACTTAAGGACACCCGACTTACAGACAACCCATAGTTACAGACGGACCCCTCTGCCCACTGTGACCTCTGGTGAAGCTCTCTGGATGCTTTACTATAGTCCCAGACTGCAATGATCAGCTGTAAGATGTCTGTAATGAAGCTTTATTGATAATTCTTGGTTCAATTACACCAAAAATTTTGAAACTCCAATTGTCACTGGGGCAAAAGAAAAGAACTTCCATTATAAAATATACAGTTTCGACTTACATACAAATTCAACTTAAGAACAAACCTCCAGACCCTATCTTGTATGTAACCCGGGGACTGCCTGTACTTAGAAACATGGGTGGAATTCATGAAGCATCTTTGAAATATTTTGCACCAGAAAACCCTTTCCAACACATGTATAAGGCTTTTAGAGAACTTTTTGGCCGATAGTCTTGGCTTTCTGAAAGTGGAATTGTCTTTCCAAAAGGGGGTTTGATCTTCGGAGAATGTGCCGCATTGGATAGTGTACCACATTGTTGCGCAAAGTTTAGATCAGCTAAAAGCAGGTCTAAAAGTAAAACCCGATAGTCTTAATCTGTGACATATTCATCATCACAATGATGTAAAAGACTAGTGTCGTCAAGCTCTGCACTGTCGAAGCCGGTGACACATTAAATAATTCCCCCATGGTCTCTACATGTGTGTTATTTGCTTTGCACATACTTCATGCCGATAGCATGTGTATCATTGTAGGGTGCACATTTCAAACAACTATCATTTCTGAACAAGACAGGAACACAGTTCTGGTGTCATTTTAAAGAAGAGAATCTTCCCTTTTATACCGCACAAGGTGCCACATTATAGTTATATAAACTATAAAGGGGGGTGCCATTTTCAAATATAACAATGTAACTTTAACAGCAGATGTCTCTGCGTCTGTGGCACCCAGAAACACAATCCTGGTGTTACATTAAAGGAGAGATTCTGTTTTTCTAGGTGCAACGGTTCTGATATTATATTTGTTTAAAGTGTCCCTCCCCCCACCAGGCTTTCAAATGAAAGCAGAATGGAGATGGAGCTGCAGGGAGACAGAGCTAACAGTTAGCAGAAGTACATGCACCCTCTGCATCTGTAGCTGAACCTAGGGCAGGGTAACGGATTAATACCGCGCATATTTTTTAACATATTTTGGTAAACTTATTATTAAATCATTTTAAAAATTGTATGGGACAAAAAAAAAAAAATAACAAAAAAAAAGTTTTTCCTATTTTTAGTCATTTGTCTGCTAATTCTATAAATAAAAAGAACATGTCATATATAGGACTGACCAATCAAGTGTCACATGTCATGAAAAAAAAAACAATGTCAAGGTTTTTTTTAATGATATGTAAAGCTGCTCCAAAGAAGAGCCGAACAGAACTGCAGGAATTGTTCTGGACATTCCGGTACCAATGACCCGCGATCTTGAATGTGTTAAAGACCTGAATCCTTTTTATGCTCCTTTGCATATTTTCTATTTTATGATTTAGGTTTTTTCTATCTTTATCTCCTTTTACTGAGCTGCGAGCCGCACTCTTTGGATTGGAGAGATGCTACAAAGAAAACCTCTTTACAGCGCTATTTCTACAGCTCACATATGGATTCATCCTTTTCAGAAATGTTACATAACAACCCTCTTCTTTTCCCGGTTTTAATTGGCCTCATTTGCATGTAATTATAGGAGCGGGGTAAACACTGTAGGTTCCGAGCTTCCCGCTGCACATGATGCCATATCTTTCTGTATATCCCACTCTATGTGAAGTATATACATAAGCTCTTGCATATTCCTATTGACTCATCTTGTACATCCGTCTTCTGGAGACATCGCTCCCGGAATTCTAACAGTAACGTTGTTTGCTTGCTTTGCCTCCCACTTGTTTGGCATATGCTGTCTTTTTCTGCATTTTCTGATGGTTTGCAGAATGTTGGAATCCTAGTGTATTCAATATGTAGTTGAAAAATAATGAATATTGCCCAGAAATATCCCAATTTTTCTCCTGCTAGGTAACATCTGGTATTCTCTGACTTGTCATCTGATCCACTGTAATGACTCCGCTCCGTGGGTCCTAAGCTCATTGATATTGTGTCAAGTAGGAAATGATCTTATCATTGCTATCTATAGGGTAAAAGGACAGTAGAATTTGCCTCTTCTGTCTTATTTGTCCCATTAAGGTCTTAAAGGGAGTCTACTAGCTCCAAAATGTTAAATTTCTACAAGATGGCAGAATGTCGGAAAGGCGAGTCGGAAAACCTTTTGCAGTGCCCTACACATTACACAATTCTGCTTTGGGGGTAATTTGGGAGCTTCTGGACTCATTTTGAAGGGACCAGTCCTTCTCTCTAATCATTGGTTGCCACCTGGTCCCTCCCCTTCCTCTTCAGTTTGCCCACTCACAGGCTGACCAGTATGTCTGGGCAAAGATAAATTATTCTAAAAATCTACCTTCAAAATCAGGCATGATAAACCAAGGACATATACTAATAAATCCAGGCACTATGACTGTATCTGTTTTCTTATATTTGTTATCCATGGCCTCCTTCCTTCTAAAATCGATCAATGAACCTAAAAAGCCCTAGGGCGATACCAGTCTTTTCATGCTGTAGATTCAGAGAATGTTACACTGAGCAAAATATGTCTCCTCTTTCCCTTCTCTCTCCCTCCTTACTCTCCCTATTTAATCTAGCGGCAGCAGGTAGTGCAGGGGTAGGGGGAGACCTGCTGTGCTCATTATAACAGCCTGTGAAGCTACAGCACTGAGGCTCTGGGAACTACCCGAGTATCTTTACAGGCTCATTAGCATAATTTAAAAAGTTGATTTTAGAAGAAAGCAGGCCAACAAATATATCCATTAATTTTTAGTTTCCGTTACGCTACCCTACAGTGGTGACTGTAACAGAAAGCTCAAATTCAGCCAACTCTCTCTTTCCTGATTATACTTTTTTTAATATTTTACTGAATTTAATGGCAAGTTACGAAAAAGAAATCCCAAAGGTTCAAGCATTGTCATGTTGGTGAACGATATAGAGTACAAGATGGCCGCCCTCCCCAGTGGTCTATGAGTGACAGATCCGATTTCACGTCTTGAAGGGCATTGTATCATTTACTTTCCTTTCTAGGCGGCTTATTTGCCTTGCGTCGTATAGATTGCTTGTCAGGTAAAAAGCATCCATTATATAGGAAAACTCTGTAATGGGGATCCTGACAAGTGAAAAAACAAGATCATTCATTAATTTGTCACTCGCTTAAATAATTGAAGCCGAACGCGGCGCAGTATAAACTTTTTACCGCATATTAAATATTCTATTCAGCGGCTTTTAAATGAGTTTTGAAATTGTTTTCCGTGACTTGACGGCGAATTCGAGTTCCGCGTAAATTCCAATCATTCTATAAAGGTGTCGAAAGCAACTAAACCCTCGACCAGCCGCCTCCCCGTTTCCCTAATATCCTTACTATTAAGTAATTGGCTTTTACCTTTATTATTATTTTTTTTTAGCCAGGAAGTTATTTTCTAGTCCTGCGGTGACGGTCCCAAGCTAGTTTGGGAGTACGGAATCAATTTCTCTTGTAATGAATATATTTCTTCCCCCATGGATCCAGTTGCTATGGCAAATCAAAATCCGTGTGTTCTTAAAGTGTTACCTGCTGCACACTATGTCCCCACACTTTGTAATATATCCATCTCTTAGACTCGGGTAATGGAAGTCTAGGCCTGGGAGTGACATTTTTCAGATGCAGTAGCTATAACAAATGCTAGTAACACCAGGAGCTGATTTGATTTAAAGGGGTTGGCCACTTTACCTCATGACTTGTGTGTGTAAGTGTAAGGATATTAGGAAATTTACTAATAAACATCTAGTAATAGTTCAACATCACATTTTATAAATATAAAATAAAGCCCCCAATTCAGTAATGTCATCAGCTGCTATTCCTGTCCATAAAATGGCTGCAGATGGAAGGTCATGCGATCTCTAACTGTCCATGACCCGTATACCTTTTAGGGTTTTAACTTTCTTGAATACAAGCTCAAGGTCCTGGAAGGTAGATTGATCATATACAGTTGGAGATCACATAACCCACTGCTGCCATTTTATGGAGTGGAATGGCAGCTTATGAGGTAAAAAACATTCATGAACTATTTTTTTTTATTGTGCATATTGAGAAAGCGGGGCAGAACATTTAAAGGTGTTGGACACTTTACCTCATGTATTTTGTAATGTGTGTGTGTTAATGTGGGGGGCAGGATAGTTGGTAATTTACCAGTATACATCTATCATACTGCTTGAAGTGAAGCCTCCTGTCTTTTACCTCATCTGCCAGACATTCCTGACCATAAAATGGCTGCTCTCCATGAACAATTGCCTTGCCAGGACATTGACCTAAGAGTACAAGGCTGTGTGCTCGCCCGGACTGGATCACAGCTGAGCACAAGGCCGGGTGGTGGAGGGGTGCAGGCTCTTCAACCCCACATCCCTCCAAAGGCAGACAAGCGGCTGCAAATCTGCTGAAATATAGGATTAGTCCTATATTTTGCAGTGCGGCCGCCTGACTCGATGGTGGTGTGATGACACGCCGTGAGCTCACCACAACGTTACTGTGAAGTTTATGGGGGCCATGATCTGGTCACAAACAAGCGACCAGATCACGGCCCCCATAATGGGTGTGCGAATGTAGCCTTATATTCATTAATGATATTATAAGATCTTAGCAGGACAATTACTCATGGACTGATAAGATCACATGACCCTCCATCTGCGGCCATTTTATGGACAGTAATGTCTGACTGATGAGGTAGAAGACGGGAGGCTTCACTTTATATATCATTAAAGGAGTACAGAACTTTTAATAGATGTATATTGGTAAATTACCTAATATTACCTGCCTCACACACTTACACATAACAAAACCATGAGGTAAAGTGACCAACCCCTTTAATAGATGTGCATTGGTAAATAAGCTAATATCCTGTACCCCAAACATGACAGAAAATATGAAGTGGCAAATGTATATACTTTTTATAACGTTCATCAGTCGATACCTACGGTACCTAATGATATCTTACCACAGGCCAAATTATATGGCGGCCACATCAGATTTAGAGATCAAAAGTTGTGGTTTTCTTAAATGTGTACAAACCTAATAAATCAGCTCTACTGTTTCTGCACTTACCCATATAACCCAGATGGAGGAGCTGTTTGACAAGTTTCAATAGAAATCAGTTGTATGTCGCTATTTCGAGATCCTGTAATACAAAAAAATGGAAAATTTAGTAAAAACAACCGTTAATGGGGTTAATGCAAGTGACTAATTAATACTGATATCTACATAACCTATAACCTTTGCATAAGAAGAGTGTGGAGGAATGGCGTCTGCTGAGAACTAGAGAGATTAGGGATAAAAGATGTGGATACAGGTTCCCCTAGAGAAGATCACCTTATCTAAACCAGTGACAGATTTTGAGGTTCACCATGTATTATATATATATATGTAGGGACCACCTTCTTTTCAACACAATTTTGGGTCAAAGAGGACACTCTGTTATATGGCAAAGGAATGAGAATAGATTATGCACATGTCATTTGAATTATACATAATTAAACTAATAGTAATATAAATGATGTATTTTTTTGGCTCATTTAGAAGGAAAGGAAAGAGGCCAGGGATAACAAATATAAAAATATTCTGATTATAATTTATGTCACGGCGCCTTTATCTATTAATAAGTGTCCCTGGTTATTTTGATGGTAGGTTTCCTTTAAAGAGAACCTGTCACCAGCTTTATACCACTATAACTACTAGCTTCTTCAGGCAAATTTACCCATTTACCTATCTAAACAAATCTCCTCCAAAGTTGAATACAAATGAGCTGAAAAGCTGAAAACGGAGGGTTACGTCAGTCCCCTGTCATAAGCTCTATAGTACCTACAACCATGATTCTGGTGTCATATTAAAGATAGAAATCTCATATTTTAGATTACATGGGGGAGCTAAAGAATCCGGAAAGCAGAAAATACATGGGGTGGATTTATCAGAGCTTGGACCCTAGATTTCTGTTTTACAAGCCATGAAATAGTCACAATTTCTGGAGCAGGAATTCATGTGTCAGTGTATAGTTTAGAATGAGAGCTGCAGATACTTTTCAATTCATACCTGTTCATTTACCTGCTTGTATCTCAGGTTCTTTACCTATGAGAACCATAAGCTAAAGTGATTTAAATGATGAGATTCTTAACTTTTTTCAAACTTTTTTCAAACTTTTTCGAACAGAATGTTGTACTTTACAGTAAAGTAATAAGACATTGCATGGAAGATGTATCGCTTGTACAGAGTTTCTTGTATCATACAACAAGGATTCAAAGCAAAGGCTGCAAACCATGTAATGGGAAACAGTTTTCACATTGTCACAGAGCAATAAGTTATTAAATGTGTCTGTAATGAAGCATTAGTGTTAATATTGATTCTTATGGCAACCCAACATTTTTAAAATGCAATTGTCACAGAGACCAAAAAAGTTCTGTCTGGGATTACAATGATAAAATATACAGTTCCGACTTACATACAAACTCAACTTAAGAGCAAACCTACAGACCCTATCTTGTATGTAACCCGGGGATTGCCTGTAGTGATATGTTGCTTCTTATGAAAATACAAGTGATAGGAAAACTGTTAAAGGATTTGGGAGCCATCCTATTATTATTATTTTTTTTTTTTTAGGGGGGAGGGGGGGTTGGTCTAGTGCAGAGGTGGCTAACCTATGGCACAGGTGCCAGAGTTGAGCATCTGCTCTCAGGCATCACCTCCTGCAGCAAAATGGGGAGCTACATCAAGAGCACAGTCACAGTCTACAGCAGACCTTACGTTTAAAAATAGAGACACTGTATGGAGAGCCCCCTAACTAAATAAATAACCTGTTATATAATAGTAGGTGGGTGGAGAGGGCATTCTAATTTAGGAGTAATCTCTAATCTAAATTAATACTCCTTTTTAACTATATCAGGATGTAGGTACGATCAGGGAGCAATAAGTTACTACCTAAATTCTCGTGTTAGCACCTTGCTATAAATAAGTGAGTTTTTGTTGCAGTTTGTGCACAAGGTTCGCCATCACTGGTCTGGTTATATCCAATCGATACACTAAAAATTCCATTCTTGGGATTCTTCCATAAATACAATGTCAGTAAAAGGATAGCAAATAATTGTGAGTGATGGCACAGGTCTGACTAGCAGGAGCTCTCCAAATATTTAGCGGGTAGTAACTTTACTGTGCAAATATTCTATTGAGATGAGATATTGATTAGATATCCATGTGCTGCAGGAGGAATCTCATGCGTGTTATGTAGCGGCATCCCCACATCACTTGTACGGGCGCTTAACTTGCTTCCTATTTCGTGCAGCGGCTGAATAATAAAGCCAGAGCAGATGCTGAGATACCTGCTTACATTACATCTAAGTGGCCCATTAGCCCAATCAGGTTTTCTTGCAGTTTGCTACCATGCGGTGATAATTGATGTCTATTGATGAACACTTGATGACGGAAAGAAAAAAAAAAGAAAAAATGGCTGCTCTCCATCCTTATTGATATTTTGCGATCTTCCTTTTGTAGATAAAGTAGAAGGCGCATAATCATACATCTCTTTTTTGAGAGATAATTATTTTGCTTCAGTAATTGAAATCCTCATCAATGAAACATTTTCACTTTGAGCCGTACACCTGCTGTGATTTTAGAGGGTGGCAATAGGAGGCGGCTAAACGCATTTGCGGATATGATCTGAAGTTTAGGAGAAAGTCACACATGAGACCGGTTTTAAAGGGAACCACCTGTGTAAGCGACATAGGCGTTCAGTTCCTAGAAGACGACGCGGAGGAATCTTGCAAGTGCCATATTTCATGTCAAAATGACCAAAAAAAGTGGCGTTTCGAGCATTCGGGCGCTATTTCCTATAATGGGGTTCACTGCCGGGAATAACCGTTTTTATATATTGATAGATCGGGGCATTTTGGGACACAACGATACCTAACATTCTTATGAGTTTTATTATTTGTTTTTATATCAGTTCTAGGGAAAAGGGGATGATTTGAACTTTTAGATTTTTTTTAATTTGAAAGTACTCATTCAGTAGGCTCAGTACCCCATTATCCCTTACACCCATTCTCTGCTCTGTTGACAAAGTATCCAAGAAATATGAAAAATCTTATGTTTAATTTCTTTGGCACAATTTGCGTTTTAGGTCTTGTTGCTTTAACATCCGATTGTTGCTTATTTTGGCCACCGGCATTGGCTGGGTAAGCCGAGGACAAGGATTTACCCTAAAGTTAGCATTAAAATAACAAAAACAGTGACAGGCTAAGGTCCGTCCCTGGATTCCATCTCACATGCTAACAGTTCATTATCGCAGACCCCAGTGTGTCTTGTAAGTGCTCAAGGAGCGTTTATCCTTTTGTGCTGCTCAGATTAAATTGGAGTCTGGAGCTGGGAGTGAGAGGAGAGACACCCACGCAGTTTGGGCTACGATGAGAAATGTCCTTTCTGTTCACATGCTGTATCTCCGCTTCATGAGAAATGTCTAAGCTCCTTTAGTACACAATTTAACAGTATTTTTTTTTTTATATCTGGGATATAAGTGGCTTGTAATATCGCTGTTATCATGGAAGGGTCATAAATGAGAACGCTGCAGGAAATGCGAATGGGTGATGATGAATTTGTACCTGAACATGACAGGTGTCCCAACAAGTCCTCAATTTTTATACCAGTGATAAAAGTGCTCATATAATGAGCTAGATGACTTTTTTTTTTGCTATGTGGACTTAAAGAGAACCTGCCATGCAGATGAACCCACCGAAAATAAATACTTTATTAAAAACTATGATAAAAACGCACTGCCGTATTTTTCAATGGTTCCTTTCTATGGCTGCAATGTTCAAACTTATATGCAACGCACCTAATGTGAGTCCAACGACTCTAAGTGAGGCCCTGCATATTCAGTGGTCACTGCATTACACTGATTTCCTCTTCTTGATTGACAGGTATCACTGCTAGAACAGGCTGCTGTTTGAAACATTGAAAGAAATCTCTGTTACATCATTGGGCACTTCGAGTCATGTAGGGGTGTAACCAAGATGGATAGGGCCCCATAGCAGACTTATGAATAGGGCCCACTTCCCACTTAAAAAATGTACATATCTGTATACTCTTAGTTTTTTACAATCACACATGCAGTTCTTCACTCATACACACACATTTATACACTTATACATACATTATATATACTTCTAATACACACCTACAATATATATATACAATTAAACCCACATTTATAGTATATCTACATCATATTATCATGCATACTGTATATGCAATTGTATACATTATATACAATACGAAAAAAGGTCACGGTCCAGCCAAGACTCTCCAACTTGACAATTCTTTATTTCAAAAACATCAATAAGTTCCAATGCATCCTTAACATCTACGCGTTTTGAGCGGAGACCCCGCTCTTAATCATGACAAACATATACTGACAGTCTATCTCGACACATATTTAAAACTCCCTACTGGTGACATAACCCCATCCTCCCTGTTTACATCACTTCCGGTCAATCCATAAATATGCATGAGGGGAGGAGGCTATCACTCGTGCTCAGGTAAATATACAATCTGGTTAACATAGATGTTATTGTTTTTTGACATAATAAATATACAGGATAACTATGCAACAATATGCGAGCAACATATGGGAGAAGCATCGTCCCGCGACGTTGTCGCTCTCGGGTTGAAGAAGGAGGTTACCTCTAGTCCCCTTGTGGAACGATCACTTCGCGGGACCCTGCCGCTTCGGGATAAGGGCTAAAATCAGAGAACAAGAGAAAAAACACATATTACAAGTTAAAAACACGCATACATGTTATATGTAACAGCAGTGTTCGTTTAGCATATCCATGGTGTGTTGCTCGCATATTGTTGCATAGTTATCCTGTATATTTATTAATTATGTCAAAAAACATTAACATCTATGTTAACCAGATTGTATATTTACCTGAGCACCAGTGATAGCCTCCTCCCCTCATGCATATTTATGGATTGACCGGAAGTGATGTAAACGGGGAGGGTGGGGTTATGTCACCGGGAGGGAGTTTTAAATATGTGTCGAGATAGACTGTCAGTATATGTTTGTCATGATTAAGAGCGGGGTCTCCGCTCAAAACGCGTAGACGTTAAGGATGCATTGGAACTTATTGATGTTTTTGAAATAAAGAATTGTGAAGTTGTTGAGTCTTGGCTGGACCGTGACCTTTTTTTGTAATCGAACATTACATATACCTGAGCAGCAAGGTGGCCCGTGCCGACCCAACTACAAGCGCCTATTACAGAGGGAGAGGTGAGCTGGTGTTCAGTTTGCTCACGAAGTAATACATTATATACACACATATACATAGACAATGGTGCACTTTCTTTATTATTTAATGTGGCAGGTCGGGGGGGGGGAGGGGCCTAACAATGGCTGCTACCACTGTAGTTACGCCCTTGAAGTCATGTTACCAGGGTAATGTCATCTAAGGTGTTGTTACATTTGGAACATCTACAACAAATGTGTATCTGAGCACTTGAAATCTCAGCATGTCTGCATGAAGGAAGGGGCGGAGTAGAACTCCATGGAGGCAGGCTGTGGTTTCATGTGATCAGATACAGACATAGACATTGAAAATATAACCGGACCCTAGATGACATCACCCTAGTCACATGACATGCTGGCAAGAGGCATGGGACATGGGTAGGAGTAGATGGGAAGGGCCGGCCAAGCAATACAAGTCCCCTCTAAGGTGAGGGAAACCATTTTTAGCCAGAAGGGTGTCAGTTAGTTACCAGGGCTCTATTTGAACCTGTCACTAGCTGTAGACATAAAAATGTGATGACAGGTTCCCTTTAAATAGAGTTTATGCAAGAAGGAATACATATAAAATCCTAATATGGACACCTTTTTAACACTTTCCAAGGAAAACAGCCAATAAGATGGATTTTATTAGGGATCTTGTGAGGAACTTGTAGGATCTCATGTGGTGCCAGAGTCTCATGAAGGTTTACATGTGAAGACAATTCAACGTACAGTAAACACAACAATAAGTGGCTTTCCAGCACTAGTCTTTGTCACGCCAGGACAACAAAACCAACAAACAAAAAGATTTATGATTAATTAGAATTGAAAGATCTTAAAAGGAAATGCACCATCAAAATGAAGGATGATAAACCAGAGTCGCTGACATATAGGTCCATCCACAGTGACTGTGGTAATCTTCTTATTTTTGTTATCCATGGCCTCCTTCCTTCTAAAATCTATTTTTAAAATTATGCTAATGAGGTTACCCTAGCCCCTCGGTGATCTGGCTTTATAGGCTGTTACACTGTCTCACCCTCCCCCTGCTCTCTAAGCATTTGTGCAATGACTACTTCCTATACTTGATTTTATAAGGAAGGAGGCCATGGATAGCTAATATAAGAATATTCCCACAGTCACGGTGCCTGGATCTATGAGTAAGTGTCCCTAGGTTATCATGGTGGATTTTGATGGTAGATTTCTTTTTAGCTTAAGTAAATCATATCATGTAACAAAACCACAAATAATCATTCACTAGCCCATCCTGTCCCTATCACTATATTGTCGTGTCCAGCAGCATGCACTTATTTTTGTCTAGTTCTTCTGACCTATAATGTATTATACCTTTTCCCCATTTATCGGATTCCAGAGTCGTAAGAGATTCTACTGTGTCTGCTGGACTAGAATTACAGAGTCATTTTTCAGGCTACATTAAACACAGTGTGAAGAATTATCATTGCCAGTCACTTAAAGAAACCGCTGCCTGTAGATTCCTGAAGATTTATCTTTCAGTAAATGTGAGGTGACTGGATGTCAAATGGAAGTTTAACTTTGATTTAGTGAAGTCATGGGCATCACTCGACTGTGCTGGCTTTCTCTTCACTCTTTTGTTTTTTCAGACGCACCTGCGGATTGATCATTTCCGGCTCTCATCTTATTTTGTGTTTCCCTTCCAGCTCGCCTCAGAGATCTATAGTTTTGCTTGCTGCCTTTGGAATCATCATGCGGACACATTCCTGCAACTAATCTGCACTGAAGGGGACACCAACGCTGTCAGTTCCTTAGAAAGAGCCTCATTATCATTAAAAGGTTTGCATAAGATTTGTTTTTTTCCAAACCTAACCTTTCAACAAACACTACAGTGTGGGTACATGATGCTTAAAAGCAAACCTGTCTCCAGGAATGTCATTTTTATCTGGTTCCAATAGCCAATACTGATTTAAAAAATAAATGCCTTTTTCAGCACTGTGAATCATTTCAGTACTTTATAATGGTTTATTTTACATTACTTGGCTCCTTGCCAGCAGTGTGGTCTCTCCTCTCCTCTACACTCATCCAACTCCCTCCCCACTTCCTGTCATGTGCATTGAGAAGACCTTGGAAGAGGGGAAGAATGCATGAGGAGACATAGGTACCCTCCCTTCCCCAAGACTCACCACACGCTGCAGGCAGGGTGCCAGGTAATATAAAATAAACTTTTCTTAAAAAAGACCTGTCACCAGAATTTTACTACCCTGGTTAACAATGCCTGCTGAGAAAGGGTTACAATTAATCCTTACATCACCTAAAATTAGCTGCCAGTGAGCCTCTGCACCTTAATTACAGCCACTTTTCTGATTATGCAAGTTAGCTTTTGTGACTCATGTCTGATATCTGTGACTCTTCTCTCTCTCAGGCTGGCTGTAAGCCACGCCCCATTATTCTGACTGACTGCTCTGTGTCTCTTCATATCCCTGCTCTGTCTCCTTGTACTTAGGGACCGTCTGCTAATATTTTACTACAGGCAGTCCCCGGGTTACATACAAGATATGGTCTGTAGGTTTGTTCTTAAGTTGAATTTGTATGTAAGTTGGAACCGTATATTTTGTCATTGTAACCCCAGCCAAATTATTTTTGGTCTCTATGACAATTGGATTTTAAAAATGTTTGATTAGAACCAGGATTAACAATAAAGCTTCATTACAGACACCTGTGAAACTGTTACAGCTGTTTATTGTAGCCTAAGGCTAAAGTACAATAAATTACCAATATCCAGAGGTTCGTTTGTAACTAGGGGTTGTATGTAAGTCAGGTGTTCTTAAGTAGGGGACCGCCTGTACTTTGAATTAGTGGCAAACCCTTTTAACAAAATGCAAAGTGAATCATATCACTATTTCGCGTGAACACCCTTAACTTCAAAACAGCATCAATGCATTGATGTAGAATTGCACATTGTTTTTGAAGGAACTTGGCAGAGAGATTGTACCAAGCACCTTGGAGAATGAAAAACCTGATTTTGCTGATATGCTCCTGTTCTTTCATGTAATCACAGACTATATGATGTTGAGATCAGAACTCATTAGGGTCCATATTATCTGTTCCAGTATTCCTTGTACTTCTTTTTGCTGAAGACAGTTCTCAATGCCGTTGGCTGGATGTTTGGGATCATTTTCCTGCCGGGGGATACATTTCTCTAAACTTTTCCGAAACGATTCTTACTTTGCAGAATTGTTTCCACAACTGCCTCAAAGCACTTTCACAGTTCTGTAGGTGCAGCCATCTATGGCCCCATTTCTGGCATCCAATTTTTTTTATTTTTTTTTCATTTTGTGCCTTATAAGTTTTATCTAGATACCAGGATGATGGGAAAAGAAAGTGATCTGTCCCTGGAAGCTGTCACTAAGTGCTGATTTGGAGCATTGATTTATTAACTACAACGTGAAAGATTTTGCCCATATGTTGTGATAATTCCTCACGTTGCCTTTTGAAGGATTTGTGAAAGGGAAATATGGAAAATAGGAAAGGGTCATAATAAAGGATAACCTCTGGTGGGGAAATGATAGGATGCAAATAGAAGAACAATAAATAACATCCTCATTGAAAACAAAAAGGATGAATGGCCAAAATGCAAATGACAGCAACAAAGTGGAGCAAATGAGCCTTTTATATTCCATCAGGACGCAGCTTCTCTATGGAGCCCGTGACTCCGGGGACCTTTCCGGTCATTTCGTCTGTACGTCTCTCTCCAGCTTTCCACCCACTTATTAAATGATAATTTTGTTTTTTTTAGTATTTTGCAAATTGCTGACAGCGTCTGTTTTTTGTTTTCTTTTTAGTTTTGCGTAAACTGACTGTCCATGGCTTTGCCGAGCCGCTCCAGAATGCAGAAGTTATGGTAAGGTCACACGTTGTAATTGTCAAGATTCGAAATATTACAAGTTTTCCGGACTCAGATTTATGAGCCTTAGTGGATGTATTTTAGAGGCAGGGTGACAGGGTAGGTCAGGAAGGGAGACTAAGCCAAAAAGCTAGTCACCCGGCTCCATGTACTGAGAATTTATTGAAGTTACTGAAACTATTTAGATGATATAGCTCGGGCTTTGTAGATTCATAGGGCTTATAACTTCTTAAAACATGAACTGAAGATGGGAGAGGTAGAGATTAGATGAGAAGGAGCACTGAAGCTTTTCGGTTTATCTTCCAAGCTTAAAGCAGTTTTATCTTTGAAGGCATGCATTCCCTATCTATACAGGATGTAAAGGACATCTACCATGGGATATACTGATGGTAGACTGGTGTACCGTACCTGCTCGTCATGTAATCTATGGGTTGGAATAGTTTTTATTCAGTACCAGTAACGCTGGCATTCTTGAAATATAGACTTTAAAAATTATGCAAATGAGCTGGATGCAATTTTTGGAGCGCTGGTAATTTCTACCTGTCCCTTGTAGTCAGGTCCCGTGCGTGTATCTCTCAGACTGATGGTGACGTCATCTAGCGGTCTGCAAATGGCACCCGGCTGCTCAAGGAAACCCGTGCGAAATTTGCAGTCTGAGAGGTACATAGATGGGACCCGGCTACAATTAACATACAAGGGGCGTGCATAAACTACCAGCAGCCAGAGATCGGAGTCATTTACATAATTTGTATAAGTCTATGGGGTCATTTATCAGTGCACAAGCACCAGCGTATATAATAAATTCCTCCTGTATTTCAATAATGCCAGCACTCCGGTATTGAACAAGAATTATTCCGTACCCTAGATTGCATGACGAGCAGGTAAGTTACATCAGTCTACCATCAGTATATCTGATGGTAAATGTTCTTTAAAAAAGAGCTATAAATGACTTGAGGTGTGTGGGTGGTGGTAATTAAAACAAAAGCCATCTTCTAGTTACCCCCTCCTACACTCCCGTTCACCTGCAGGGCAGTAATAGCCGTTACTAACCATTTATAGCTTTTCTTAAATTCTGGACAATCTTTTAAGTTGGCCACTTGGTCCCATGTTCTTCAGCTTTCCAGGGTTCCCATTGTTTATCCCATTACTAATGGTTGGAGAGGTAGATATGAGAGTGTTGTAAATTGCCAAGCACAACGCTCTTCTATCTCTGGGAGTTACCTAAGCAGTGAGCTCAGCAATTTCTAACACTCCCATAGAATTGAATGAAACAGCAGGATGTAAACTTGTCCTGTTTCTACCCCAGTTAGTGAGAAAGAGACACCCATTGCTCAAATTGCTGTGGGACGCGGTCTTGTTATTTGTGTCGTTTCCAGGACTCGGGTCCGTACCGATCACTTTACTATCCCTCATCACAGCAGTTGGACTTCCTCACGGGATCAGTTCACGAGGCTAGATGGAGTTTACTAATTGATGGAGCGGCAGGTCAAAAATGCTGAATATAAATCATTGGGAGTGTTTGAAATTGCCGTACCCAGCGCTCCGGTATCTCCGACATTCACTGTCTATAGGAGCGTGGGGCATAGCATTAGAATTGAATGGTGTGGTAGGACACAAGCTTGACTTATTTCTTCATTCATTAATGAGAATGGGACCCTTGTTCTAGGGCAGTGGTGGCGAACCTATGGCACGGGTGGGCACTCAGGTAATCACCCCAGGACAGAGTTCACCAGACAGGAACAAATCCACCAAATCTTCCTGCAGTCCCAGGCAACTTAATAGATGCTGCTCTCAGCGCTATTTTAAAGCGACACTTCATTGGCTGTTTGGAAGTGCGGGAAAAGTGAGAAGGTGTGGACAGGGCTGCATTATCTTTGAAGGTCACAGTGCTGGACCCTTCATTCTTCCTCTACATAGATACCCTGGAGGGAAGCTACAATGAGAGTCTGAATTTGCCCACTTTCTTTCAACTGTATTGGTGGCCTCAGGGGCTGATACGAAAGATGTAGAAAAACAGGAAGCAATACGTTACTGCTTAAAATGCCACGTTGGCACTTCACGGTAAATAAGTGGATTTTGGTTGCAGCTTGGGCACTCGGTCTCTAAAAGGTTCGCCATCACTGTTCTAGGGATTGGTCCCTAATAATAATAATTCCTTTATTTATATAGCGCACACAGATTAAGCAGCGCTGCAGTCCCTACTGTTCAGATTGTTTTCCCCTACCCACAATCAAATCCCTTCAATCTCTGCTTGGAGGGATTGACTCTCAAATCATTTATCAGCAATTACATTTTTTTAATATTTCAATGTTTCTTACTTCTCTTATTGTTGGTCCAGTTCTCTATCCACCTGTCTATCTCTTTGTGCCGCTCTCTTTCCATGTCTCATTCCCTTTCATTCCGTCTAGTGAATCTTTCCATTCAGCTTCTAGCAGATTTTTCCTTTGAAGTGTTAGATTAACTATCTGACCCCTGTAAAGCAGATGTCAGGGTTTGACTATCTAAAGCTGTAAATGCGGTCTCCCCCAGCAACTATTCACCAGTACAATTCCTATCATTACTTGTCCCTCTTACATTTCATCCACGGTCTCCTCAGCGATCCGTCTCCTTATGAATCGCGCCTTCGCTAGAAGATGGAATGTGATTATTTTTGTCAATCAATTTACAGCTGAGTGACAGCGCGCTAATTGACTATTAGAGCTATACCTACATGATCAAAATGTTATTATAGATAATTAGGTTCTGTTAACACACATCGCTCGCTGCATACAAAATCTCTGATAGCGAGCGGGAAGTATCATCGACAGTCTCCTAATAGCGACAGAAAACAATACAACCTCTATGAAGGGCTGAATACCCGGAGACACCTGCACCTGGCACCACTCAATTCATAATATTCTGCAGGTTCCTAAGAGAAGAGTCATTTTTATGTGGCCAAAATTAGCAGTGAAAAACGGGCAAGTATGTCCATTTGTAATGACCCACTGTGCATCGATCTGGCATCCGTTTTTTCACAGATTCTCATAAACTATGGTCTGTGAGTGATCCGTGGAAAATAGTTCTGACTTGAAGTTGGTTGGATGTTTTGGACATGATCTACTTTTTAATAATAATTCTTTATTTATACAGTGCACACAGATTACGCAGCGCTGCACAGAGCTTGCCAAATCAGTCTCTGTCCCCATGTGGCGCACAATCTAATCAACCTACCAGTATGTTTTGGAGTGTGGGAGGAAACCAGAGGACCTGGAGGAAACCCACAAGAGAATTGACAACCTCTTTGCAGATGTTGACCCTGGGACATGAACCCAGGACCCCAGCGCTGCCAGGCTGTAGTACTAACACTAAGCCACCGTGCCGCCCAACATAACAGATCGGTTGCACGCTCCGTTAAAATTGGCATTGATCCATTAAAAACTATTGCTGTTATGGCAGCCGGGTAGCGTTTGCTCAAAATAGGAACAGCACACGACTGATTTTTACTGTCGTGTTCATCTGCCTTTAAAAGTCAACCTGACACCAGGTTTATCCCACTAAACTATAAGCCCCCTCAGGTAGGGTATAAAATGCCCTTTCTGATTTTCATTTTTTATGTGAAGTCTTATGTGTTGCCCTACAAAAAAAAATCCCCCTCACGCAAATCATGCTTAATATGACTCTTCTCATCCCATTTTCACATGAGATGAGTCAAGTTTAGTGGTGGCAGGGGTAGTGGCACTTCAGAAGCCACTATCTTCTATAGCAGCTAGAAAGAAGGTACTATATTAAATATAAGGATCTCATCTTTCAGATTACATCTAAAGACTAAAGATAAATACTATTATTATGTATCTTTAGTCTTTAGATGTAATCTGAAAGATGAGATCTTTAATTTGACGCAAGCAGAATGTTTGTAGGTGCTATAAAACCAAACGTAAGGACACCTCCAACCACTAAACTTGACTTATCTCATTTGAAAATGAGGCCAGAAGAGTCACTTTGCCTGACTTTGGGTAGTGACTTTGGGTAGTGAGAAAAGAGGACATTTAATAGCCTACCTAAGGGTCACTGATAGTATAGTGGGGTAAAACTTGGTGACAGGTGCCTCTTTAAAAGAACACTTACCCCCCAGGACCAAGGATTGTAAACCAAGCACACTTACATGCAGGTGTGTCGCCCCTTTGGCTGGAGCCTTTGTTTTTATGGATAAAAGCCTTTAAATATTATGCAAATTAGTCACTATTAAAACCTATGTAGCCTGGAACCTACCAGGTTTATTTGCATAATTTTTAAATCCTGTTTTTTTTTTAAACAGAGGGGGCACACCAGTTTATAAGTGCTCTTGGTTGACAATCCCTGATCCTGACCAGATTCATCTTTATAATGAAAGATTTTGTTGAGAATTTACTGTTTTTCAGGACAGTGATGTATTGATCTAATATGCTGGGCGCGTTTATTGCACCAAGTAACTAGGCTCATGTCAAGTAGATTCACCATTAGGAACAATCTATGTCTACAATGTCAGACTGGGGTTCCTTGGGCCCACCAGATAATATAATTCTCTGGGTCCACTGTTCATCATCTCCTAGGAAAAGAACCAAGCATCCTCCAAATGAGGTTATCCCCTGCTGTGTCTATGGGGTCTAGTAGTAGGTTAGATCCTGGGCCCACTGGAGGATCTCCTGGTGCCGTGGTGGGATATTCAGACACAGAATGAATGACCTTGGGGGGGAGGTGGGGAGATGGTTGCAACGCACATCATACACCGTTACACTAGTGCGCTTGTGATTAAGGAGGGTAACCTGCTGTCATTTAGACAAGTGTGATCCTGACCTTAGGATATGTTATTGTTGGATTCGGTGACATCTTTCAAACCAAATATGCACATTATAGTTTATGGGATCTGCCAAAACCATTTGGCCCAATAAATATTTATGTGATATGATGTAGCATAGGAAACGCTTATTTGCACATGGGAATGGGGGGGGGGGGGGCACCAAATTTGCCTGTTTGGGGCCTCATAGTAGCCTTGTTGAAGGTCCTCCCTTAACCGACCTCTGGGTCATGTAAGAGGCGGATGACTAATCTTCTCCCAGGTGTTTCCCTGTGATATTATATTACCAGAAATATCCCTAGCAATGTCCGCTACTCCTGGCTCCTGTGTGGTTGTTCAGTAAAGCCTTAGTTAGGCCCCATGCATATGACCGTGATCTAGCTGCACAAATTTTGGGCAGATAATTGCCCCATAGAGGTCTATTACACCTGGTCATGGTGCGGTGATAGTGTCTCACCACACCTTGACTGAGCCGTGCAGCCTCCTGGCTCTCTAGGAAGGTAACATGGGTGAGGATCGCTCACTCCTCCCATCTTCATCCAGGTTATGTCCTGGTGAAGCACTGGTCTTAGTATACATGAAGCACGGGGTCTTAGTAGTATACCCCAGCTTCAGCATTCAGGTGCTGGTGCAGTGAAACCAAGGTGCACTTCCCCATCCATTGGTCAATATAAGTTTTTTTTTGCACCAATGTACATGGTCCTAATTGAAAAGATAAATTAGACCGGACACCATGTTGTGTATCGAAATAAAGACAAGACACAATTATAAATTTAAATATATTAATAATTAATATAATTTATTAAAATTTAATCCCAGTAGATGGAAATGCTGATCCAGAAGAAGGCAAAAACCTGGACACGTTTGGCCAATTTGTGTCACAGGGAAAAATTCCTTCTTGACCTCGGGAAAAGGCGATCGGTTGTAAAACCCTGGATCAATACTGGGAGGATTTTCCAATTACATATAATTTATGGGGAGAGGCAATTATACATTATAATTCTCAGAGACTTTATGATATCACACAGTACAGTAGATGGAAATGTAGTTATAGTATATGTGAATATACATGGATCTGATGTAGGAGCTCAGATGTCCTGGTAGAAGGTCCCCATGATGGAGGTGGTGTTGGCACTGCAGATGACTATACAATAGAAGTAGGGAGGCCATTGATCCAAGAGAAGGCGAAAACCCTGAACACCTTAAACCAACTTGTGTTGCAGGGGAAAATTCCTTCTCGACCCCGGGAAAAGGCGATCGGTTAGAGAACCCTGTATCAAGGCCACTACAACTATAGGCAGTGCATGTCATGGGAGGACAGTATGTACCCTGGAGAAGATATGTGTCCAATGTATACTAGTGTGCTCTGTATGGTCATGGTGATGTGATGGGACTATGTACCCAGGTAATGGACTATGGGTGATGGTGGAGAGTGCCTACAGCTAAACCCATTGATCCAGAAGAAGGCAAAAAACCTGCACACCACACAATTTATGTTGCAGGGGAAAAAAAATCCTTCTTGACCCCGAGAAAAGGCGATCAGTTTGGAAACCCTGGATCAAGTCTACAGATAATCCTACCTGGATGCCATGTACCTGTGGATTTTACCTGCCTCTATAAAAATCTGGAAATAATATTGTATAAAAAAATAATGTCTGTGTTTCATGGGTGTTTGGTGTGCAGCTAGAATCACAGGTCTATATAACAACATGTCTGTAGTACTGTGATTCTAGCAGCACACCATGCACCCATCAAAAACAGACATGTCTGTGTCCCTGGCCTAATGCCCACCTGACCGCCATGTGAAGATGCCATACTGGATGCGCTCACGGATCGGGAGACTGTTGTAGTCTTTGATGTTGGGGTCTTTCTCTTTGAAGGACTCTCTGGGTCTTCCCTTTGCTTTTCCTCCTGCAGTCAGCAGTGATGTGGACTTGGTGGCCTCCTGGTGGTAGATCTTTCCATGGCTTCTATCGGTGGAGCAGGTCTGTTTCTTCCCTTCAGTGCTCTCAGGGATGTTACTTGTCTGTTGTCCACTGGAATGCCAGGTATACACGCCATGCTGAATCCTTTCATACAGAGGTAGACTGTTGTAGTCTATGGTGTTCTTTGGGACGCTGTGCTGGGTGGCTCTGAGTCCTCTACCATCAGTAGACGCCTGGGTTGACCTGTTCCTCACATAAGAGCAAGCTGGTTCTTGGGCTGGAAGGGCTTTGGTCATCTTCTTAACCTGCTGTCCACCTGAAGACCATGTGTAGACACCATGCTGGATGCGTGTATAGATGGGAAGACTGTTGTAGTCCACATTCTTCGTAGAGCTGTCAATCCATTGTCTTCCGCTGGTTTCAGAAATCTTAGCAGGGGTCTTCACCTGAGTAGACGAGAAGCTGCTGCTTGCTTGGTTACCACTAGAGTGCCAGGTGTAGATACCACGCTGAATCCGTGTGTATATAGGGAGACTGTTGCAGTCTTCTCCATCCATCTGTGGTTGGTCTTGGGATCTGTTAGATCGCTGCATCAGATATTTTGATTGTGCCATGACTGGTCTGTGGTCTGTAAATAACGTCGTTTTCCTACATAAGCAAAGAAAATGTTATTTTTACTTAATCAGAACGTTTTTATTAAGAATTTTCTATTTTTTCATATAATAAAAAACAAAGCACAAGATGCTACAGGACATCACATCAAACACCCCCCCCCCCGTAGTGTTAACTAATGTATTAGTTACTTTTTGTAAACACTGTGTTAACGTCAAGGTAATTGTAAAAACTGCTCTTCTCAACTGTTTTTATGTGTTACAAAACTTATGTGTTAACGCAACGTGTGACATCAACCTTAGGGTGATGTCACACGTGGTGTTTTTGGTCCGTTTTTAGACATGCATTTTCTGTCCGTTGAAAAATCTGTTTTTTACTGTTTTTCATGCGTTTGGCTGCTCTGAACCTATTTATCGATTAAAATCTATTATGATAAACAAGTTAAAAGCAGCCAAACACATGATAAATGGTAAGAAACGGATGCGCTTTATAACGGACTGAAAACGCATGCTTAAAAATGGACCAAAAAGGCCACATGTGGCATCTTCCTTAGAAGTAACCAGTAAATATTTAAAAAAATTATGAATTTAAGAAAAACAACCCAAACTTTCAATGCCCAGCAGGTTAATGTGCAAAATTTTAAACATTTAAAGCATCTGAAATTATTACAATTTACATGTTAAAACAGGGTCCATAAAAAAAAAAAATACTTTCCTTTGCAACTGCCCTGGACCAGGTACAGATTTGCGCTTAAAAAGTTGCGAAAAAAGTGATACATAAGGAAAAAGTCGCACAGAACATCTGGAAACTAAAGATACATAATGGTGATTTTTTTTGAAAACGCATCCGTTTTTGACAGGTTTTACCAATTATCTTAATTAAAACTGGTCAAAAATGGATGTTTTTTATGTGTTTTTGTACGGACTGCTTAAAAAAGGAACAAAAATGGGTTCAAAACGCCATGTGTGGCATCACCCTTAGGTACTGGACAAGGTGCAGACTTAGGGTGGTGACACATGTGACTTTTTAGGCCGCTTTTGGGCCGTTTTTAGTTGTGCGTTTACAGATCGGAAAAAAACGCATGCGTTAAAAACCACATGTGTTTTTTACAATCTCAAAATGCACAACTAAATATGGCCCAAAAACGGCCTAAAAACGCCACCTGTGTCTTCAACCTAAGGGTGATGTCACACGTTCAGTTTTTCAGATGCAGTTTTTGATGCCCAAACCAGGAATGGAGTAAAGGTAGGAGGAGGAGCAGCACCTTTCAATTATTTGTCTCCACCCATTATCATCCACTCCTGCTTTTGGCCCCAAAAACGGCATCTGAACGTGTGCCATCACCCTAAGTTACAACCTGATTATCTATTAAGAATAATGGGAAAAACAGATAAAAACGGTCAAAAACGGATGCGCTTTTTAACGGACTGAAAACGCATGCTTAAAAATGGACTAAAAACGCCACTGTGGCATCACCCTGAGGGTGGTGACACACATGGCGTTTTTAGGCCGTTTTTGGGCCATTTTCAATTGTGCAAATTCAGAAAACCGGACAAAAACACATGCGTTTTCAAAAGCGTTTTTTAAGATCTGAAAACACGCTAAGTAAAAACGGGCCTAAAACGCCCTGAGGGTGATGCCACTTATTGCGTTTTGAACCTGTTTTTGGTGCGTTTTTAAGCAGTCCATTAAAAAACGCATTTGTTAAAAACCGCGTCCGTTTTTTGAAAACACATCCGTTTTTGACCATTTTTAATTAAGATAATTGGTAAAACCTGTCAAAAACGGATGCGTTTTTTAATGGACTGCTTAAAAACGGACCAAAAAGGGTTCAAAACGCCATGTGTGGCATCACCCCTAGGCTGGTGGCACACGTGCTGTTTTGTCTGAGTTTGCAAACGCAAACAAGGCCGCACTCACTAGGGCATCGGCGTTTCTATGGAAACGCCTGCAATCAGGAACAAGCCGCCGGTGTTTTGCGTTAAATTAACGCAAAACAGCGGCGGCTCGTTCCAGATCGCAGACATTTCCATAGAAACGCCGATGCCCGAGTAAGTGCGGCCAGACAAAAAGCCACGTGTGCCACCAGCCTTAGGGGAAACCTGTACAACAAACGTCATTCACCTGTTTAGTTAATGTCATTCACTTGTTAAAATACCAAATTTCACCTAAAACCACCTCAAAACTGATTGTGATGCAGTTTTAACTGCAACGTGTGACCGCACCCTCCAAAAAATATGTTATTAGAAAACCGTTGTCCATGCCCTGAAATAATCCCCCATGTGAAGCACCAATCATTGTGATTACTACTCGCTTTATGCCACCTCCACGCCGCTGGCGGTGCCATAGGGGCGGGACCTTCATCATACAGCGGTGCACAGTATATGTCCTGTATTTCCAGTCTGAGCTGTAAAAGATATCTTACCCTGTGTATCCCCATAAGACTCCTTGACCCTGGTGAAACCACCATGCACCCGCCCAGCTTACACCTCTGCATTTCCCATGTGCCCAAACTGCTTGTAACCCAACAGGTCAGAGCCCAGTAATGACCCCAACAGTGCAACAAAATAACTGCCAGAGAATGACAGATGTCACCTGCCCTGTATAGGACCCTAAGATCCCTGGATCAAACCCTCTGCCCCCTTCAGGTTACGCCTAAACTTCTCCCTGTGCCACCTACCAATGTGAATGAATGGAGCGTAATATGAAATACAGAGAACTCGCTCATTATTTGGGCAAATGAAACCCACACAAAAAATCTGACACATCTCTGGATACAATCAATTAAGCAAATTGACACTTTTGGGTAATTACATTAAAATACACGTTTGCCTTAGGCTCACTATTGGTTCTCTTCTCCCTGGATTTCTCCAATTTAGCTCTTTAAGACTTTAATACGTTGGGGGGAGTCACAAACTTTTCTTAATCAGACACTTTTATATAATATTGTAACCTGTAATATAATGTAACATATAGCAGATAATAACCGCAGGCAGCTAATGATGTCCCCGGGTTATAGCAGCCTCCATATTACACATTTTAGTGTGTAGGTGGCGCTGTGTAACATACAGGTATACATGTTATAGTGATGGAAAACACAATGATGGTGATACGTTACCCTCTAGGAGCAGCGGATCAGTGACTATGTCGCCTCTAAGAAGAGCTGATCCGCAATGACAAACTGCCGCCTGCAAGTAACTGACCAGTCACACGACAGATTTCATATTCAAGGCAACCAATAGCTGATTACCTCCTGCTACCTGATTGGTTACTGTTGCCATAACAGAATAACACTGAGGTTTAACCCCTTCATTCCATTCCAATGGAGAATGCTGGTGTAATAAATAAATGAGGTGGCTGCTGGTGTTATATATAAGTATATTAATGGGGGCTTTGGGTATATACATATTAAGTAATTAACATATACAGTCATTTTTTAACAGTAGTGTGTATAAATAAATAAGTATGTATTAGGGGTTGTAGTATATAATTTAGGATGGCACTGTACGTAAACAAATTCAGTGTGAGACTCCTTGGGCCCAAATTTATTAAGGGGATCCACTTTTCATCATCTCCTAGTAAATAGAGTATTAGTATTGAGTATTAGCCAGAGCCTCTGTGCCTCCATCACCTCTCCCTCATACTGTTTCCCACTCACATTGCGGACCCTCCTCATCTCTCCTCTCTCATTGTAACCCCCTCTCTTCTAACCCTCATCTTGTGAGCCCTTCTTATCTCCCACTCATATTTTGCCCTCCCCCTCATTTCCTTCTTAGATTGCGGCCCCTCTTATATTCTTTTTTTTTATTGTGTTCACTTTTACCTCACCCTCTAATTGTGGTTACTCTTATTCCCGCCCCATTTGTGGGCCCCTCCTCATATCCCAGTCACTTTGTGCCCCCTGTCATCTCCCCTTCAGATTATGGTCCCCTGCATCACCTTTTAGATTGTGACAGTCTCTCATATCCCCCAATATTGTAATCCCCTATTATTTCTCCTCACTTATTGTGGCTCCCTCCTGTCTCCCCCTTGCATTGTGAGGTTCCCTCACCTTCCCACTCCTTAGCCCCCACCCCAAATTACCCCTCTCACATTATGCCCCCTCTCATATGCCCCATAACATTCACATTCACACACGGTATGCCCACCGTGTGCTGGAGAGGAGGAGGAGGTGACCCCTCTTCCCTCCATAGAAAAAACTGCGGCGCATGGCCGCTCACTCGCAAAGAGATAGAGCATACTCTATCATTGTACCGCCGCCGGCCACATGTACGTTCCCCAAGACGGCTGTGTGAATGAGCCCTAACATTGTGGCCCCCGAACCCCCCCTCAACTCCCCCTCATATTGTGTCCCTTATCCTTTCATTATTGCTGTGTAATTAAAATAATAAACACCATGTACTCTCCTCTTCCCATTTCCCAACAGCAGTCCTCTCTTCTGTTCCAAATATGTGCACTTTGACCCCGGCAGGATTCATGACATTGTCACATTGTGCCTGTCTGATCTGCAGCACACAGCAGCAGCAAAGCCATAGTGATGATTTGGGAGAGCTGACCGTTGTCTCCATCATGATTTTATTCAACTCTATCTGCAAACTGGACACAGATAGAGTTGAAGTCCTGGGTGTGTGTGGAGATGTTAGGGCCATTCCATTGTGGTCCCTGGCACCATCAAAACAAAGGTACAATACAGAGCTAGGCACCATAGATGAACAGAGCCTTATTGTTACAGTAAGTTTGATTGATTCAAGATCTTTCTTAATGAGTAATTATAGATTTTGTTCAAAATATAAAAATGTCTAGTTCCTACTGTTTTGCTTGTTATAAGAATTGGTGTTTGTATTACTGTGTTATCTTTTATTTATCCACACAAAATATCTAAAACAGACTATGAAATGAGTTCTTCATTAGACCTGTAACAGATGTCATCAGCCATTCAACCACTGACTCTAAAATACAAGGTTCACCGATATTCTGGGGTCAGAACTTTTATGAAATATGATAAATTAAGGAAGTCACAGATTAAAGCCTGAACACTGTGATTCTTGTTGCCTGCTATAATAGTATTTTTTTTTTTATTTCCAGGGATTTCTAAATGCAGTATTCGACCGCAGTAGACAGTTTCTAGAATGCAGTAAGTATCTAGGGAAGTGATGATCAACTAAAGTGATGACGTAACTAAAATGTTAACAAAATTTGATAAATCATTAGTGCAGATGATAAAAGTAAACTATGTAATATACTATTATAGAAATCTGTTCCTGTGTCCTTCTTTCCCCCCTGCTCTTCTGAATATTCTGAATATTCATCAAGCAATTCGGCTTTCCTGATACTTACATTTGTGTTGTCTGCAGACTCTCTTTGATTCTATGTTTACGTGCTTGAGCTCTGATGAATAGGAGGAGCTGCAGCAGAAAATTATGACTCATCCTGCTCCCTCCCCTCTTCTTGTGTCAGTCAGTGAAAAGAAAGACACAGTGGGAGACACCATGAGGACAGACTGGAGCTGTGAGAGACAGATAATTGTGTATATATGCAGAGGGCAGCATGGTGAGAAGAGGGGAAGGCTGAAGCTATTGTTGGCGGCAAAGGCACAAGTACATAAACATGTCTAATGGAAGAGATTTTTTAAGTGGTCAACCCCTTTAACTCTTCAGGGAGATGAATCAATGATAAAAATATTTAGGTTTGGAAAGAGTTAATTATTAGCCTCCTTATCTGTCTGAAGTAGACAGACCTCCGAGACCTTTCAGTTATTCTGCTCACTACAGGGGAAAGAAGGAGCAGAAAAAAGGCACAAGAAAACTCCTTCACCTAACGAAGCATGTTACAAAGTTTGCTATCATCACCATGCATGTTTGCCGTGCATCCTGATCTGTACCTAATATTACTCTTTCTGTTATCCCTCAATTTCTTTTGTAGGCCGAGGTGTCAGATTGGACCATCCCTGCAGGGAGAGGCTGGAGAAGGTTATCATATTATTCACTAAAGTGGTAAGACGTCAGGGAAACTTCTGCTTGATCTGGATCCAAGTCATGATTGATCTGAATGTGTTTATTCTGCGGTGTGTCTTATCTCTACGTTAATGCCCTATTCCCCCGTCGTCACTCAGTCCACTTTAGCTGAAGTGCGGAGTAAAGCTCATACAGCCGGCACCTGCGCTTGCCTTTAGGAATATATTTTTAACATCACAATTTGTAATAAAATGGGCCGAGGCTTGAAGAGGTTGGGGGGGAGGTGCGCACACCGCAAGAAATACCTTTCTCTTTGATGTTGCCTTGTTCATGGTCTCCGCTTCATCTCAATTACATTGCACATATAATAGGCAGCGATATGGAGTGGGAGAGCTACAATTACCACTCGCTATTCCCTTTTTTCCGTTGTCACATAATTCATACTTCAGTTCTCTCTCCCCGGCCTCACTCCTCGTGTGAAGCTTCCCGTTCTCGGATTTGCCGTAGTTTTCTAGCCTTCGCACAAATACACAGTTAACTATATAGTTGTCGCGTCAATTTCTATTTAATTCAAGGTTTGACTTTTACTCTGAATACATAACTTGTCTATGAAAGTAGTATCTGTGTGTAATATACACTAAGAATTTATTACGTTGGGTCTATATCATGTTTTTTGCTTAAGTTTTTGCTGAAGGTTTGCATTGGATTAGGTTTGCCAAACTTCAGCCTATGAGTCATCTATTTCAGGATTCTGTATATTCTGTATTTCATAAACGGCATGGTGGTACCAGGGCAGCATGTGATATACATCATGGCGGTGGGGGGGGGGGGGGGGCGTGTGCGTGGAAGTTTTGTTGCCGCTGGGGGTTTCTTTAACTTGGACCTTTGCTGTGTGGTAGGATGGAAATATTTAGTTGAGGGATATTAATCCTATTAGAATTGATAAGTGCTATATTTAAAGGTTTTTTCCAGGTATAACAGATCCCTAGGATAGATCATTAGCAGTTGATCAGCTGGGGGCACGATCACCAGTCCAACCCATGCTCTTTGATCTGTCAATGATCTTGGATTATTCTGTTCCCCAATTCTGACCTCACACTTATCTCTCCAAGACTTCTCCTGAGCTGCATCAATTATTTTGAGTGCCCTACCCCAGACTATCCGACTGATACCCAACATGCTCTTAAAACCCATCTCTTTAGGCAGATCTATCATTGACTGCATGAAATGCCAACTCTCTCTTTACTTATCCATTCTGTTATCCTGTGAACACGGACAAGCTCCAGGCTTTTCTGCATTCCCATTGTCCTTGGACTTTGTATATAAGATGGTAGCTGATGACTGGTTCAAGCAGCATAATTTTTTTTTCTATTCTTTTATAAAGAAGGGCTGGACCATTATATACGCTCTTATAACTCTTGTGTCACCCCGTCATCCTCATAGACTGTAACCTATTATTTTTACGTGATTTGTAAAGTTTTACGGAACATGATGGCGCCATATAAATAAAGACACTTATTATTTTTACCGCTACAAACTACCAGTCCCTTCAGGTAGGGTTTAAAATATTATTTCTTGTATTCAATCTGTTAAAAACTCTCCCATTTACCTATTTGTTATAAATCTTTTTATTGTTTTCATATTAAGGCATCAAAAACATTTCAGTAGGTACAGAAAAAATTGGTCTATATGACATTGATCAGTATACAATTGTATATAAATTAATCTAAGCATACATCTTTTTCAAGTGCCTCCCATTTACCTATTTAAAAAAAAATAATTTACCTCCACATCCATAAGCAAATGAGCTGAAAAGACCAACTCTTTACCAGAAATTAGTGTTTTTTAGATGCTAGAGGAGCAGTGTGACTTCAGATGACTCTATCGTAGCTACTATAAAAGCAAGAACCTGGTGTAATTGTAAAGATGAGAATCTCATCTTTACAAAGTGCATCATGATTATAGTTCTGTGTTGTTCAAAACCAGAGATGCAGGCAGATAAAGGCAAAATCAGGAATCGGTTCTGTATTTGTATGTCACATTCCAAACTACCTGTATTTCCAGGTTTTACTGTTCAGTAAAAGTGACTCTTCTCAAATAGCTCCTACCAGGACTGGGCCGAGTCTCTGCAATGCAATCCCTGTAGACTGTCTTTATGGTTTGTAAAACTTTATGTATAGGCATTTAGCAGCATGTTATATTGAGAATTCCAGATATAGGAAAAAAGTAACGTAAATGCTGCAATAAAACATTATAACATCTGCAGGGGTCCCTGGGTTTTGCATACTGGTGTTATGTAATGCAGCGTCTGTGGAAGACACATATTACTCTGTTTCCGACACAGTGGGGAGAACCCCTGTAAATACCCTCTTGCCATCCAAATGACTGTGTCTTCCCAGAATATATGGGAAGAGATCTTCGGAGATTCCAGCTTTGTTGCCCTGTGTGACATCAGCCTTAATTAGAGAAGCTTATTGCAAAACAACCATTAATCTCCCGCAGATCTGAACTGCTAAAGATGGCACAAGCAATACAGACTTAAGGAATTGTCATTATTATTTCAGTCGAAATTGTCTGCCAGCATAATGAGGAACATTTACAAGGTCCAAGCAAATGGCTTATGCTTGCAGGAGTATGTGTGATAATTTGGCATTTTTTTCCTACTACAGTTTCTATTCCAGCTTGAAAACGTCACTAAACTTTTCAGCTAAATTGCATAAATGAATAGTGTAGGTCAGTGATGGCGAACCTTTTAGAGGCCGAGTGCCCAAACTACAACATAGACCCGCTAATTTATTGCAAAGTGCCAACACAGACATTTAATTTGTGATTTATACTCCCTTCTCTGTCACAGTTTTCATTGATACCAGCCCCTGAGGACACCAATAAAGCAGAAAATAGTCCCAGGTTGAGCTGTAACTTTAATATAGCTCTGTGCACAGCAAGTCCTGGGCTGTCTGGGACTGCAGGAAGATACCTGGAGTCATCTCTGGTGATGGCCTGAGTGCCCACAGAAAGGGCTCTGAGTGCCACCTCTGGCACCAGTGCCATAGGTTAGCCATCACTGGTGTAGGTGATGATAGAAAAGTTTGTGATTTACTTTTATTAAATGAAATGTTTCTTTGTCCTTTTTTTCACCCTTTATTTCTGCTTTTAACATTGTGTGTAAATCAGCTTTCCCTCCAGCACTCATTGATGATAGATAAGGAGAAGCTGATAAAGTATCAAGTGGCTTAACTCCTTACAGTCACTGGCGAGTTTTATATCCTTACAGAGCTGTATTATAACCTTTACAATCCAGTAATATTGTCCATACCTTCAGATAAATGGGGTATTAGCCTAAAAGAGACATCCTCACAAAACGTTTTTTTTATAATGCTAATTCTTGAATTTTTATGACAAAATTGAGAGCTGTGCGTTAACAAATCCTTATCAATGATGTGGGTCACATCCCATTGACAAGAACCTTTCTCCCAGGTGCTATGGTAAAATTAGGGAGCTCTTAATTTAAAGGGGTTGTACCATTTCCCCCATCCCGGCCATTCTATCCACAGGGTAGAGGATAAGTAACTAATCCCCGAGGGTCCAACTTCTGTGACTCCCACAATCTCAAGAACAGGGCCCAAGCAATCTGGAGAATGGAGGTTCTGTTCTTAATAATGGGTGGCGCAGCAGAACGAGCATGCGTGTCCTTCTGTACCATTCAATACTATGGAAGTTTTTGACATTGTTGAGTAAAGTGCTGAGGTATCTCCCATTCACTATCTCAGTGAATGTTGTAGATACCAGTGCACTGTACTCTACAATTTCTTAGACTACTATTCTATTGAATAAAGTATACTTGTCCTGTTGCTCCCCCCATTAGTAAGAATGGGCCTCCTGTTCTCCAGATTGCTGGGGGATGTGTTCTTGTAACCATTGGGGTCCCATCAGATTTAGCAGTACATCCCTCACCAATCAGCTTTGTACACCCTACCCTGTGGGTAGGGGATAACTTACTAATTTGGTGTAGCCCCATTAAAGGAAATCTACCATCAGAATCCATCATGATAAACCAGGGGCACTTACTCATAGATCCAGGCACCGGGACTGTGGTAATCTTATATTTGTTATCCATGGCCTCATTCCTTCTAAAATCAACTTTTACAATTATGCAAATGAGTTTGATGGGCATGTTATAAAATCCCACTGTGCTCTGGCTTCACAAGCTGTTACACTGTGCAGTAGCATGTCTGTCTCACCCTCCCCACTGCTGCACTTCCTGTAATCTCAGCAGCAGAATGTAACAGCCTGTAAATCTGTAGCATGGAGGGGCTCTGGTAACACGTCCATAGCTTTTAAGGCTTTTTAGTATAATTTTAAAAGTAGATTTTTAGACAGATGGATTCAAAATATAAGAAGATTATGAGTAAGTGTCCCTGGTTTATCATGATGGATTTTGATGGTATATTTCCTTTAAATGTATCCCCCCACATTTTACCCTTTTAATATTGGGGCCCATCTAGCGGAGGAGAATCGAGGGGCCTCTTATGTATTATATGGTGAATACATTCCACTGTTACATCTCTCTTGTCACTTAGAGTCTCCACCCTTTACTGTTTTACTATCCTCTTCTGTTTTTTTGCTCTTTTCTCGTTAATATATGAGTTTTGAGGTATGATGCTTATTAATTGAGCAGGCAGCAACCAATCAGAGCTCAGCTTTCATTTTCCCACAGCTGTTTATAAAATTAAAGCTGAGCTCTGATTGGTTTCCCTTTGGCAACTAGAACAGTTTAACCTCAGAAACTTGATGATAAATCTCCCCCTATATGGGATTGTAAACCTGGCACACTGACATACAGGTGTGTGGCCCTCTCTGACAGTTTCTGCTCTTCTCTTAGCTTCTTATGCCTTTGTTTTTAAGAAAAAAAGGCTTTTAAATTATGTAAATGAGGGGGGCTCACGGCTCCATTAACACCCATGGAGCCCTGAGTCCCTCATGGTGCGTAGGCAGGAATCATGGCTATTTTCCCACTTATTCCACCACCACGTGAATCAGGGACAACCTGAAAATGGCTCCAATGAGGAGCTGAAACGTTGTATTTGTACACTGGATGTTCAGTGAATAAAACCACAATTTGCAACTGGAGTGCTACCTTTGTGGATTTTTCTTGGCTTTATTCTGTGTTTTAGGTCTTGTTAGAGCTTTGCAATCTTTAAACCGCTGTGGGTTCCACCCTTATGAGAATGAAAAAAAAATCAGCAGCCTATGTGCTGAAATCTACAGGGAAAACTTTTTAAAGGGAAATCCCTTTTAAAGGGCACTTATATCTGGGGTTTCGGGTCTCAAGTCTTTTTACCTTACCTGTGTCAGTGGGTATGTTCCCAAGATTCCAAGTGGTAAAGATGGTGCATAATGAAGCCGAGCTAAGCATATCTGTCCAATGTTCAAAGTATGTCCAGGCCTGCAAGATGTACTTACCTTCTGCCTCATTATGCATGATGTTCAAGGAGTCAGGAAAAACATTAAATCACTGTATTTCTGTATTTATAGCAGATTTTTCATTTACAGCAGGGGTGCAAGAACTTTATTGGTCTGAGGGCTGCCATAGCACTCAACTTGAAAGGGCCACACTAGTAAGAACCCTAGATGTGTCAAAAACTACAGTACACCACCCCCTAGGGCAGGTGTACAATACCAGATACACTCCCCCCTAACAGCAGACATATAACACCCAAGATACTCTTATACTATAATACCCAAAATATTTTTGCTAATGCATAATACTGGACTCCCCGTATCAGTCTATAATACCCCCCTTCCCCCACCCCCTAGATATATAATATAGGAGACTCTGCCTAAAGCAGACGTATAATAATGGACTCCCCACCCCTATAGCAGAAGTACAGTTCTGGTGACCCCAGAGAATACCAATAATACTGGAGACTCCACGACAATACCGATAATACTGGAGACTCCACGACAATACCGATAATACTGGAGACTCCAAGACAATACCGATAATACTGGTGACTCCAAGACAATATCGATAATACTGGTGACTCCAAGACAATATCGATAATACTGGTGACTCCAAGACAATACCGATAATACTGGTGACTCCAAGACAATACCGATAATACTGG
>CM033641.1:295892372-295905536 GCA_019512145.1 Engystomops pustulosus | reverse complement strand
TCCTCTTCTCTTTCCTGCTCTATAGTGGACTTTCTCTCCTCTCATGGTCTTATGATGCTGATTCTATGTCCCGCGTCAGGACCCTGGAGCAGGAGAGGATGAGGAAGCAGTGTGTACACAACAGCTGTCTCACCTGTAGTCCCCTCTTAGTCTGAGCACTATGAAGCAGCATCAGAAGCCAGAGCAGAAGAGGGCCTTGGAGTGGTGAGTATTTGTCAGACATACTCGCCGTTATACAGTCTCCTGACCCTGTAAGCGCTTTCATCAGCGCTCATTGGTCTATGCAGGCAGCAGGATGTGAGCCGCAACCTGAAGCTCTGCAGGCCGCGGGTTGTGCACCCCTTATCTACACACAGCGGTTTAAAGATTGCAAAGCTCTAACAAGACCTAAAACACAGCAGGGTACATTGCTGATGAGACGGTGTAATTCATCTTCAGTGATTACAACCATTCATCTAAGTAAATAATTGAACCTGAAATAAGATTTTCCTAAAGGAAAACTCCAAATATGTTAGCAGAACCAAATCTTCTAGACACCATCTAGTAAGTGTAATGTTTTTCCTCCCAAGACAGTAAACGGCTCAGGTAAAATCTCTGTAAATATATGTACTAGGATAATATATTTCTGAAGACATACTGTGGAAGAAAAGATCTTGACACATGTTATCAAAAACAGCTACGAGAAGAAGTTATTTCAATATATTCTAAGATTACCTCCACACAAACATAGGCAAAATCTGACGAGAAAAACTAATGGTATCCTATGCGCTGAAGTCTGGCATCCATCTTTCATGGATCCTCATAAACTACAGACTAGAGTCTGATCAGTGAAACACGGTTGGGACTAGGATATGCTCTACATTATTTTTTCAGCTCTTTGGGGGAGATTTATGTTTGTTTGGATGCCGTTTTTTTTGCTTTATTATTCCAATTTAAGGTTTGCGACTTATGTGTCTTTGTAATAATAATAATAATTCCTTTATTTATATAACCCACACAGATTACGCAGCGCTGCACAGAGTTTGCCAAATCAGTCCCTATTCCCAATCTACCAGTATGTTTTTTAGTGTTGGAGGAAACCGGAGGACCCGGAGGAAACCCACGCAAACACGAAGAGAACATGTACATTTTGCAGATGTTCACCTGGATGGGACTTGAACCCAGGACCCCAGCACTGCAAGGCTGTAATGCCTGCGCCACCCTGCTGCCCATATGTTTCCCCTGCTTCCAGATCTTGGTGCATAATTTACAATTGGAGCGAGCCAACAAAGTTACCAATAACTGCACATAAAAAAACCCTAGTCCCTACCAGGTGTAGAAAAGAGATTAGAACTGGTTTTGCAAAAAGTTGCAACTTTTTAAAGATTATCACCTAAAAATTCACAAAATTACTTCAGCCATCAACACCTCATAAACCAGTTTAATCACGCAGTCTAAGCCACTAGGATACATCTGTCGGACAGCAGAACTGCATAGGCAGTCTTAAAATTGCTACAAGAAGGAGTCCAATGACAAATACCCCTTTAATTATTTTTTTTTTTAGACTTACAACGAAAAAAGGAAAACTAAACCAAAAGTCCTTGATATGAACCCTGCCCCTACTGCCGTTACAGATTTATTTAGAGGCCATGACCTCTTAATCTATCCGGTGGCCGAACAATTCCAGCCTGGTGTACAATTGCTGTATCACCTGCCCCAGTTCCTGGTGCAGGCTATAGCTAATGCACTGGTATGGAGTGAGAACGCTGCAAGTCACAGCACAACACCCTTCACACCTGGTTGGTGTGGAGCAAAAAGAGGAATGGTACGACATTTTGTAAACAGGATTCAGGTGCTTCCTTAAACCGGACTTGACTCCTCAGTTTGAGATATAATAAAGCCAAGAAAAATCCACAAAGGTAGCACTCCGGTTGCAAATTGTGGTTTTATTCACTGAACATCCAGTGTACAAATACAATGTTTCAGCTCCTCATTGGAGCCATTTTCAGGTTGTCCCTGATTGACGTGGTGGTGGAATAAGTGGGAAAATAGCCATGATTCCTGCCTATGCACCATGAGGGACTCAGGGCTCCATGGGTGATAATGGAGCCGCGAGCCCCCCTCGTTTACATAATATTAAAAGCCTTTTTTTCTTAAAAACAAAGGCATAAAAAGCTAAGAGAAGAGCAGAAACTGTCAGAGAGGGCCACACACCTGTATGTCAGTGTGCCAGGTTTACAATCCTGGTTGTTAGATGTCCTTTAAACGTACTCAACGCAATGGATTTGGAGCTGCGACCATTACAAAGATATATTTAGAAATCACTAGGCACAGAATTACCATAGGAACCTTTGTGTATATATTAATGACGTTCAGGGATCGGCTCACATTAAGTCAAGTGCTCCTGTGACTACTGATACTCAACATCCATGTAGAAAACAACTTCCTTTATTACCTTCGGGGATAATCATTGTATAACAGAATGCTCCAATATGTGCAGAATTTCTGGTCAGATAGAACTTTTCTCCTACAGGGACTAATAGAAGTCACTTGTCCCTTGCAAGTTTAATGCCTCTTGTATGCTACTTCAATACAAACTCAAGAAACAATCCACAGGAAAGGGTTACAAGGTAGAGAAAATTACAGTAGCAAAAAAATACATACATATATATATATCTCACACATTGTACTAAGCACAAGTGTACAACACGGCGGCTTCGATCGCATAGACTCAGCACTGCCCACATGGAGGCAGGCCCCAGAGAAATCCCCGTAAACAATTTATCACACTCTGAAAGCAATTAACTGTCGGGCAGGAAACATGATAGTGAAAATGTATGAACTCATTTCTCTGGAGAGCGGAGTCTGTAACTTGGAAATCCAATACGCCTCTCTCGGCAGTGTGGAGCCGACGCGTGTGCAGTGATCATACCTTGTAACTAGGTGGTGAGGCGGTGATTAATGAATTCGAGACTCGGTGAACCGAGATTACGTCCGCTCATCTCAGTGACGACCTCTGCCCCTATACACATGGAAAAACTTCTATATGTAGTATGGGCACAGATGAGTTTTGTAATATCGTATTATTTATGGTACGGGACAGTGGCTGCAGCTCAAATAACAGAATAGATAACGTACATGTTATATCTTAAGGAAAGAAATTTTTTGGGGTGAAAAAAAAGAAAAGAAAGAAATTTTTAAATATTAAACTTTGTTAGCAATCAGGTTTATATTTGAAAAAACCAACAAAAAGGAGTACAAAAGAAAAATTATAAAAGTCAAAATGGTCGCACTGACCATCTTTAAAAAATGATATTATACTATCCCTTTATTGTTTGTCTCCATGCATGAAACGCTCTACAGTCTGTTTTTAAAGATGACTCACTATCTATGAAAATCCCCCCATGTGACTCCGACCCTTGTCCTTGCCCTGAGCGGAGTCCAACATATCCATGTCTTTCCTGCTCAGCCCTATCTCCAGCTCATTCCCCCGTCTCTCAGAGAGAGACACTGGATGAATGACTCGCTGAAGAGAATTCCCCAGGTAGGGAGAATGAGGAGGTTGTGAGAGACCTGGCTGTGTGTGACTTGCTGAAGATAAACGGCTCCCTCATCACCCCTTCCTTGGTATTTCTCTTTAGCAAGTCGCACACAGCCAAGGTCTTTCTCATTCTTGTTTATTTAGTTAGACTGACAGGGTCCCTTTAAAGTGTAACTAAACATTTTTTTTCAGAAGTAAATAATGCAGATGATCACAAAAGATTTCACTATATTTTACTAAAAATAAAGTCGTTTTTGATGCTTTCTTCTCCTGCAGTGAGCAGAATTTCTAAAATTCTTATTACGTCTGTACACAGCAGATAGATAAGGAGGCTAATATTTAAGTCACTTTCAGACGGAGGCCCAGCTGGTTGTGGACTCATGTTCAATCAAACCCTAAAAACCCAGAATATTGACATCTTTTCGATACCACTTCCCTAATATAGAGATAGTTTCTTGTATTTTCCTTTCATTCATATGTCTTGATATGACAAAAGAACTTATTCCTAAAGAATACAGATTTTTGCTGTCCTTTCTTACCGAAGCCCTCAGGATCCTCTTCCCACATCCCCCGTTCTTCTTCGCTGAGAAGAAAGTAATGTGTAACAAGCCTACGACATATCTCCATCAGGGTTGGATAAGTGAAGAAGGACATTTTTATTTGGTGGGCATTGATGGTTTCTGGTTTACTATCTGAAAAGCACAAGAAAAAATGCAGGGGTAAAACTGAATGCATTTTTTTTTTCAGTTAAAGACTTTCACAGCACATACTCTGCAGGTTTAGCGAAACTAGCGAGGAACTATGATTTTAATCTTGGTTAAATAAAACGGATGATACTATTAAACCATCTACCGTATTTTTCGGACTATAAGACGCACCGGAGTATAAGACGCACCATCAATAAATGCCTGCTAAAATGCCTAGGTTCATATATAAGGCGCACCGGATTATAAGGCGCACATGATTATAAGGATGAATGACCAGCAGGTGGCAGACCTGTGCACAGTTCAAGGCAGCTGTTGTCTGTAAGTACGGTTCATATATAAGGCGCACTGGACTATAAGGCGCACCTTTGATTTCTGAGAAAATCAAAGGATTTTTTGTGCGCCTTATTGTCCGAAAAATACAGTACTTTGTATTACTGTACCAGTGTACCATCTAATGTACAACGTTACTTAAAACTCTTCAACCAACTTATGCCTACCGGTCCTATGTAAACCATATGTGTTATCCTGTCTAAACCTCTATCTCCATGGTTACATGTGTGTAGTCAGACTATAGAGTCAAGTTTATTCTAATACCTCTCCTTTCACCATGTATGTGTTTTTTGCAAGGGGGCATAAAAAAAATTATACTTACCTCTTTCGGAGCCTGAAAATTGAGGCAAGTAAAGCTGGCGTACTACATACGGCTTCCATGAAGCCACGAGAGAGGAGAAGCATCATTGGACTCACATCCAGGTGAGTATAAATATATTTTTTTTCACATTGCACCACTAGATAGCTGTTAGGTCTTATTTACATGGCCAGGTGCTTGCCGGACTGGATCCTGGGCGAGCACAGGGCCAGGTGGAGAAGGGAGGGGGAGTAAGTGCTCCTTACCCTTCCCTCTCCATTGAAAAGAAAACACCCGACTGACGAGACATTGGGGGTCATTTACTAAGGGCCCGATTCGCGTTTTCCCGGCGTGTTACCCGAATATTTCCGATTTGCGCCGATTTTCCCTGAATCGCCCCGGGATTTTGGCGCACGCGATCGGATTGTGGTGCATCGGCACTGGCATGCACGCGACGGAAATTGGGGGGCGTGGTCGAACGAAAACCCGACGGATTCGGAAAAACCGCCACATTTAATAAAAAAAAATTGGGTCGCACGCGCCATACTTACATGCACTAGGAAGAGGAGATCAGTGAACTCCGACGCAACTTGGCGGACCTCGGCGCAGCAGCAACACCTGGTGGACATCGGGCGCAGGACCTTCGTGAATCGCTGGAAGACCCGAACGCTCGTCGGAGAAGCCGCCGCTGGAACGCGAATGGACCAGGTAAGTAAATGTGCCCCTTGTGTGTTCACAGCAACCCGATTGGTTCCATAGACCTCACTGGCGGCCATCAACTGGCCACAAATTGTGTCTCTAGATCAAGGCCCCCATTACGGTTGTGTGAATGAGGCCCTACAATGATTTGGTACCCTAAACCACAGGTCCATAATATGGAACTGTAGTTGGTTTAGGGTCCCAAATCAGCCTGACAGGTCCTCCTCAAGAACTGTAGACAAGAAAATAGCTGTATATGTTAAATTCAAGACCATTCACTTTCATGTCCTGAAGTTTGGTGTAATAATAAAGTTTCTGCAGTGTAAATAACCTTCATGAAACAATTTAGTAATCCAGAAGTAATGTATGAGATAGCAAAAGAAACAACATCAATTATAGGGAATACAAAAAGACACAAAACACCAGCGACTTAATTTGTGAAGTGAATCATAGTAAACGTCTACCTTCAAAGTTTTTGGATGGCCTGAAGGAATCGTTCTTTATTATCATCTTGATGAGACTCATGCACTGAACTATGAAACGCTCAAACACAAGTCCATCCCCGGCCTCTGTAAAGACGTAGCTGACTGCAAACTCCAGCGCTCTCTGGATGATGGGAATGAATGCAAACGGATGCTGGTCCAGAAAATCCAAAAGCTTGGGGGAAAAAAAATGGAATATTTACGCAGTCTGATACCTCATCTGCAGAGAAAGTGATTTTACTACAAAGTGAGCATGAAGTGAGCCATATAAGTGGAGAAAGAGGCACTTTTCTCTTATTATGTCTATTTCAAAGTGTCTTGTAGTCACTTTTACTATCAATTAATGCAAAGTAAAGTTACTGACCATTAAAATTGTGTTTAAATATTTGTGTTTTAAATATTTGTGAAATGTGTGTTGGAGCTTGTGGTGTTAGATTCCTAATAATAACTCTTCTCATTTTCTTTGTAGCTGTGGAGGAAAGTGGTGGAGATTCCTGGAAGTACAGTCTGAGGGTAGGTCTTCTTAATTATTCAGCCTTGCCCTTTCCTACAAGGCATGAAATAGGTATCACCTCTGCTCATGCGCTTAAACAGGAAAATCTTCTAGAATTATATCCTGTAGGTCCTAAGGGTCTTTCTTTAGAATGTCATGTTTCTTAATCCCCGTCTGTTCTCTAGTAAAATGACCTTTTCACAATACTTTCTTTAATTCACTATATGGATTTTCTTTCTTTAATTTTTTTTTTGCTATGTATTAATACAGTCTGCCCTTTGCATATTTATCAAGTAGCGATATGATACATCTTCATGGGCTTAACATGGTCATGTATGAAAGAGTCTAATCTTATCTGGTAATACCAGGAAATTCCTTTAATCCATAAAGTCTCACCACAGAAATGCAACATGATGTATAATTTTACAAGATTATTAAAGTTATAAAAGCAGGAGTTCTCATAGCCCCTTTGGGTTATGTGTAAAAATAGAGATGAGTGGACCCAATGCCCAGGTTCGGCCGCCTGACACAGACATAATACCAGATTGGCAGCCAAATAGCCAATGTGGCAAATTGAGGCGCGTAGCAATTAACCATGGCTAGGGACACCCTCTGGCCAATCATGGCTATGGCTAGTTGCTAGGGCCAATCCGGCAATATGTCTAGGTCAGGTGGCCAAACCCGACCATTGGATCCGCTCATCTCTACTTACAATTTTTGGAACCATGAAGCCCCAATTATTACTTTATTATTGACATCTAATCAAGTAATTACACTTCTTTGCAAAGGACAATGTTTAGAGCAATGATTTACAGCATTTAAATGAGCTATAAGAATTTGTAGTCTGGTACAGAGAGGAGGTGGGCTGTGACCATTGGACTTCTGTAGACCTCTACGTCTTAAGTTTGGTATGGGATCTTATCGAAACTTAAATTTATGTTAAGTTTATTTTATGTGATTTTCCCTTTGAAATCAAACAGAACGATTCCTACATTGTGCTGTTCGTCCTTTTCTTTCCAAAGTTATGGGATTTTCTGTTCTGAAAGTGTATGACAAAAATATTTCTCACCAGAGATGAAGTGAACCGAGACTAATGTCTGTCAGTCTATATCCTGAAGCTGAGGCCAGTTAGTTTGCCCACAAATCCCATGATGCCTTGTGTTCTCTCTCTAAGTAATTTAGCATTAAATCCATTTAGTTTTCCACAACTAAATTCAGTGAACAGTGCACATACAGGATGTCCCCCTTCTCTAGCCTAATTATCCTGTTCATTTTAGTAATAAATTCCCGTTTAGTCGGAGGAGCAGCTTGTATCCAGTGGTACGCAATTAGCTTTCTCGCTTGATATAACATACGGGCAATGCCCAGTTGAGGACCCCTTTCATCTGTTACCTCATCTACCCAACCCAGAATGCAAACCATAGGAGTGGCAGGGACTTGCACATCATATACCTTTTTCACAAGACCCAATATCGCCTTCCAAAAGGTGCCCAGTTCAGGACACTCCCACATCATATGGAGCAGATGTGCCCCATTTCTACCACATCTGGGGCAACAATCATCCCCCCTGATGCCAATTCTGCACAACCACACCGGCGTCTTATATGTTCTGTGGCATAGGAATAACTGCGAGAGTCTATGTTTCTCGCTTGGAGACAGGTCTGGTGTCCAAGCTAGAATGGAGGTCCATTGTTCGTCCGTTATGGGCCCAATATCGGCTTCCCATTTAGACCGAATTGTTAACGGGAATTTTTTATGATATTCATCTAGCAGTTGTCTATATATCAGTGATATTGTTCCCCTGCCATTTCCTGGGGAGATCAAAGTGTTAATAACTAAATGATTTTTAATTGTCAATGGGGTACTTTTCATTTGAGTATCCAGAGCATGCCTTAACTGGAGATATCTGTAGAACATGTTATGTGGCAATTGATGTTCCTCCCGTAGCTGCTCAAAGCTCTTCACCACTTCATCAGACACTACTTGCCCCACCCTATGAATCCCCTTATTTTCCCATACCCCAATTTCTTCTAATTTATTTACTTCAGTGAGTTGTGGGTTCCTCCACAAAGGAGTGATCTTTGTGCAGCCCTCTAGTTCAAGCATCAGCTTAGCTCTCCTCCATACCTCTATCATTAAAGCCACCGTAGGGAGCATGTCCGGGGGTCGTGTCTGAGTGCCTATTTCCAGCAGATAGAGAGGGGGTCGCCCACCATTACAGTAGAACAGAAGCGGAACTATGGAACTATCCGGCTGTCCCCAGCCCTTCAGTTGTTGTAGCTGGGCAGCCAAAAAGTACAAATATGGGTTGGGCACCGCTAATCCTCCTTCATCTTTTGCCCTTTGTAGCGTTTCTAGCCTAATGCGTGCCACCTTCTTACGCCAAATCAAAGACCTATATATACTTTGTATGCGATAAAAGTATGTCATTGGGATCCATATTGGTGAGTTATGCAATAAGTACAGGAATTGAGGCATCAAAACCATTTTTGTTAGGTTTGCTCTCCCCACTACCGACAGTGGCAATTTACACCACGCATCAACCTTTTCCAGAGCCCTGGCCATCATTGGTTGAATATTTAAAGATCTATAATCTTTAGGATTAGGTGATACCCATACACCCAGATACTTGAATGTGGATACTACTTGTAGCTGACCTGTGCTGAAATTCCCAGGGAGAGGGTCTAAGGGTAAAAGTACCGATTTGTTCCAATTTATTTGGATACCTGAGAACTTTCCGTACTCTATCATGAGAGCCATAAATGGGGGTAGGGAGTCCTGCACGTTGTTGAAAAATAATAACATATCATCAGCATATAGCGCAATGCGCTCATCCAGAGATCCATATTTAAATCCTCTAAGAGCCGCTGATGCCCTGACCATGCACGCAAATGGCTCCAGTGCTAAAGCGAACAAGAATGGGGATAGGGGACAGCCCTGCCGGGTCCCCCTCCCCAAACTAAACGGGCTGGATAACTTGCCGTTTACTCGGATTCTGGCCTTTGGTTCCGAGTACATAAGCTGCACCCACCTTAAGTAGTATGGCCCAAATCCCATGTTTCGCATGACCGCCCATAAAAATTCCCACTCGACGCTGTCAAAAGCTTTGGCAGCGTCGAGTGAGAGGACAGCCCTGCTAACAGCATTTTCTGGGGACATCTGTAGATTCATAAACAGGCGCCGAATGTTAATAGTGGTAGATTTTCCTGGCATAAAGCCGGTTTGATCATTATGCACCAGATTAAGAATGACTTCTACCAGCCTATTGGCCAATACTTTGGCAATTAATTTGACATCCGTACACAGGAGTGATATGGGCCGATAAGACTCCGGCTGGAGCGGGTCCTTATCAGGCTTGGGGATCAGTACAATTGTCGCCTCTTTCATAGATGCTGGAAGATTGCCCATCTCATGGACAGTTGTAGCTACTTCCAATAGTTTGGGCAAAAGTATTTCCTGGTGCTGCTTAAATAGTTCTGCAGGGAGACCGTCCACTCCAGGGGCCTTGTCATTCTGAAAACTTGCTAGAGCCTGCTCTAGCTCTTCTATGGTTATGGGACCATCTAATATTGATCTCTGTTCCTCTGTTAGCATAGGTAATGAGACATCAGTTATAAAGTTCTCTATCTCTCCCCTACTGTATGTCAGTCTTGATTTGTAAATATCGGCATAGTATTGCTGCATGACCCTCAGTATTTCGGTGTCTGAGCTGACTAGTGTTCCATCCCCATCCCGGAGTGAAGAGATATGAGCTGGGCCACCTTGTGCCCTAATAATCATTGCTAAGAGATGTCCTGTCCCCTCCCCTTCCATGAAGTACTTCTGTTGGGTGAAGTATTGTTTAGCCTCTGCCGCCTGTTGATAATGTGCTTTTAGATGATCCTGCGCCTCCATCCAGTCTCCCTTTGTCGCATCATTGGGACTCAGCACATAACTTTCCTCCGTGTCACTAACTCGCTGCTGTAGGGTTGCGAGATATTCCCTTTTTTTGGCCTTATGCCCACAAATTTTACAGTGAAACAGCCCCCTAATGGAGGATTTTAGAGCATCCCATAACCAATGGGTGGTCACCGAGTCCTGATTATCTCTGACAAAATCCCTGACAGCATCTTCCACCTCCCCTGTTAAGTTGAGGATTTGTAGCCAGAATGGGTTGAGGGGCCCCGGCTTCCCCCCCTTGTCTGCAGCCCTTACTAGCGTAACCAACACGGGGGAGTGATCTGAGACGCTTCGCGGTAGGTATACAACATCTGCCACATGCTGCACTGCCTGATTGCTGCCTACAACCAAGTCAATTCTAGACAAGGAACCATGCGAGGTGGAGAAGCAAGAATACTGCCTAGTATCAGGATGACGCTGTCGCCAGATATCTATTAAACCCACCTCCCGCAGCAGTTTCGCCAGTACCGTGGAAGTTGCCCCACTTCCCCCTCCCGATACTGAAAATCTATCAAGAGTTGGATTAAGACACTGGTTGAAATCTCCAACTATAAGAACTGGGATACCATGGGCTTCTGCAATAACACCCAGGATCTTTTTTAGTACTTCTCCCGAATATGGCGGAGGTATATAAACCGCTACCAGCAATAATGTCAAATTATATATGCGGCATCGAATGCAAATATATCTACCATCTGCATCCACATGGACAGCGAAACATTCAAAAGGAATCTGCCTATTAACAAGTATACTGACCCCTCTTGAGTGTGTAGAATAAACTGAATGGTACGCTTCCCCAATCCAAGCTCTTTTAAGCCCCTGTATAGAGTCAGCCACTAGGTGCGTTTCCATTAGACATATTACTGCCGGCTGGTATTGTTGTATTACATTAAACACAGCATAGCGCTTGGAGGAGTCTCCCAGGCCCCTAACATTCCATGCTACTATGTGCCACTGAGCCGCCATAGCTTATATTCTACAATAAGTTTCCCTAACTCTTTTGGTCTCCGGTCTACCCTCATGCACCCCTCATCACTAATTTTCCACTCCTTCCCCATCAGCATCCATGCTGTACGATCTCTCTCCCAAAACATAGAACCCCTTCCCCAAACATACATTGTACCCTTCAACTCTGGTACAAGAGGTCACTCAAATACCTGGGATGTGAGCAGTAGCGAAAATTTCCCCTATCACCCACAGACAGTTAGATATTTCAATAATACAATTAAACAGCATGAAGAACTAATCCTCCCGCCAAACTAAGAGGATACTGTATTCCTGTTTACCTTATAACATGGGTATATTATCAGCATCATATGTCACTGTCATTATTGCAAAGTATAACAGCTTAACTCTTGTCCGCCTATTTTCATCATAGGACAGACTTAAATAATAGATATCAACATATTATATAATTGTTAAGCATAAAAGGATATCCTGCTGCCTACAGACAGCATAACGGAACAACACACGAAAGAGAAGGCAAGACCCCGTGTTTGACTCTAACACAGGCCAAAAAGAAAATGGTCTTCCTTCAGAGAAAAAGGGATTATATCCATCTCAGTGTCATCCATCATTGTGACGAAGTCGTCTCTCATTGGCATCCAGCCATTGCATTGCCGCCTCTGATGTCTCGAAAAAATGGGTTGTGTTTAAGGCCACTACTCGCAGTCGAGCCGGATAGAGCATAGAATATCGTAAATCCAGAGCCCTCAATCTTCTTTTGACACTCATAAATTGCGCCCTCCTCCTCTGCACCTCAGCCGAGAAGTCCGGGAAAATGGAAATCTTACTATTATCAATGCTGAGGTCTTCTCTATCCCTCGCCTTACCAATTATTACTTTATTATTGACATTTAATCAAGTAATTACACTTCTGTGCAGTTATGCAAAGGACAATGTTTAGAGCAATGATTTACAGCATTTAAATGAGCTATAAGAATTTGTAGTCTGGTACAGAGAGGAGGTGGGCTGTGACCATTACCTTGGACTTCTGTAGACCTCTACGTCTTAAGTTTGGTATGGGATTTTATCGAAACTTAAATTTATGTTAAGTTTATTTATTTTATGATTTTCCCTTTGAAATCAAACAGAACGATTCCTACTTTGTGCTGCTCGTCCTTTTCTTTCCAAAGTTATGGGATTTTCTGTTCTGAAAGTGTATGACAAAAATATTTCTCACCAGAGATGAAGCGGACCGAGACTAATGTCTGTCAGTATATACCCTGATGCTGTGGCTAGTTAGTTTGCCCACAAATCCCATGATGCCTTGTGTTCTCTCTCTAAGTAATTTAGCATTAAATCCATTTAGTTTTCCACAACTAAATTCAGTGAACAGTGCACATACAGGATGTGTATGGTGACAGCCTGGCAGCTTCCATCACCTAGAGGAGCAGGGAACATGTAATAAGTGGAAGAAATCCAAGTAAACCAGTTACATTAAGTCTATAGCATGTGCTGTGTGAGCACAAAGGGTTAATAGCTTATCTGTACAGAGCTGATAGTGCTGATGACAAGGTGGTGGAGGGAAGCAGCTTGAGGTGCAGAGAGAGACAGAGAAAGTTCTGTAGAATCACAGACTGGGATGGAGGAACTAATAGCGAACAGGGGAGATCTTGTTCCTCACTATTCTGTGCAGGAGACTTCTATATCCACTGTCTGGAACACATCCAGCTCTGCTTCATACACAGAAACCT